>JAMLFT010000078.1:0-61886 GCA_026544285.1 Pachyrhizus erosus | reverse complement strand
AATTATAAAAAATTTCCTACATTAGCTTTTTTATTACTTTTCTTTTCCTTTATTTAATATATATAAACAATAGTAATTATAAACATAGTCATATCTTTAAAAATATATAATTTTTATTAAATAAAATTTCACATTCCTTTTTTAACATGCTTATTTGCGGATAAATTATAATCTTAATATCTTAATCTTAATATGTAAAAGTAAATGAGGCAGGATTAATTTTGTCATTTTTTCCACTCATTTTATGGGAAAATTAGTAATTAGTGTTAATTATTTCTGTTTTTAACATAGTAATTTTCTCATTAATTATGTGTTAATTAATTGCTAATTATTTCTTCTTTTAAATTTTAATCATTCTTAATTTAAATTAATATTACAATTTATCATTAATGAATTCAGTTTTCAAAATGAATTTGGAATATCAAAGTTACGAGACATTGCATTCCAAAAATTGAACGCGATATTTGAAAGCTACGTTCCTTCCAATTTTTAAGAGAATTTGAAAGAATTTATACCCTAATAGAATAATAGATCCACTTAACTTTCTTTTCCTACGTCTATTTTCATATGATATGTTCTCCCAAATTTCTTTTCCAAATATTATATTTTCTATTCTTTTTATAACATTCTAGTTAAAATAAAATAAAAATAAGAATAAAAATAATAGTATATAAAAATAACAATTCTGATTATATAAATAATAGAATCTACGGATTTAAAAATAAGATCGTGTGTAAAATTTTCTTTTTAATGATAGTGATATTATTATTATTACTCTAGATAAGGTTAGTTAGTAGTGATTATAATTTCCTATTGAATTAAGTAAAATCCTCCATCTATGAAACACATGACCAGCAAGTGAATTTAAAATGATAATATACTAATAATAATTAAATAAATGATAAAAAACCTAAATTAAATAAGTAAAGAAATGTTAAAAGAGAAAACTGTAAATAATAATTTATAATTATATATATATAAAAGTTTAGTTTAGTGTATTCTTTTTTTTTACTATATGTGTGTGTATATAATAAAGATCATGAGTGTGACAATTAAGACTAGAAAATTGCATGGGTTGATTATAATATGGTGTCTAAGGAATGTTCATTAGCTCTCAAAGTCCTTGGGGATAGTATGAGGTGTCAAGTTGTGACAACTCTAAGAGTAAAGGGATTCATATAATCGACTTGGTGTCCTCAACAAATACAAAACATTACCATGTTCGGTTGAGAGTATCTTGATCCGAGTACCAAATAGGGTATGTCCTCCCGATCGTTACCTATAAAGCAAAGTTAAGGAAATGTTGAGACGTACCGTGTAATCCCTCTGTGCTGGAAGGTTAAGAGGCAACGTGGAGCCCAAAATACCATTAGTAAAAGGAATAGATAGAAAAGTCACGGTAAGGAGAGGGAATGTAACACCCTTTTATCATTTTAAAATAATTTCAAAAATATCATATTAACCCAACATCGTTATTAATTGTGCATGGCTTAACCTTTCTTAACTTAAGAAAAAAAATGCAAAATAATAAATTTTTTTGCCATTACATTTTTCAAACAAATAATTCTAAATATTGGCAAAAATCCTTTCAATTATTTTCCATCATTCATCTAAAATAAAATTTTAAGGTAAAGAAAATTATATAGGTGATAACGGTGTATTGTATAGACAATGATAATAATAAACATTTATTCCCCTAGGTTAAACCCAAGTAAACTAATATACAAAACATACAGGTTTAGATATACAAATAATATAAAGTCATCCAGGTTGTAGGTCATTATTTACATACTAGTAAATCCCTTCAATACCATTATACCCATGAACTTTAAATGTGCAAAATAACATATATCAAATCATAAAACATTTTCATACAATCTTCGAGATCTTAATTATCGTCCGGTGGATATCCATCGCCTATTCTCTGGTTAGAAGTCATATCTGACCATGAGGACCTGCACCTGTTGCATCTAAAGCTTGAAGGTCAACAGGTTCGTCTCCACCGTCAACATCTAAAAATGGAAGTTGTAGGAGTGAGTCATTCATCCTTAAGCACACACAAACATGGACTTACATAAAATAAAATGTATCTATCATCGCATATTGTATGCTTACCGCATCGCGCCTACTGGAATACTCTACTAATCGCACTTTAGGGTCCCTCAATGCCTTTAAAATCTTCTATTTCCAATAGGACTTACACAAAATGTATTATTTAATCCAAGATTTACTTTTTGGTTGACGATCAAGAATACATACTATGTCTGGTACATCGAATCAGGATACTCTCAACCAAATCATGGTAATGTTCCACTTCTTCGAGGATGCCAATGTGAATCCCTCTAATCTCATAGTTGTCACAACTTGGCACTTTATACTACCCCCAAGGACTCACCAAGAGTCTACGGACATTCCTCAGGTACTTGTTGTAGTCAACCCGTGCAATACTCCAAGCTCAATTCTCACACGTGGATTTTGTCATATCATTTATCAACTACCTCCTCCACTTCTAGGACCGAGTCTCCCCTTCAAGTACTAACACAATCGCACATAACCAGAGGCTTACCTTCATGATTCAACAATATTTCAAACTCCCAAGTAATCTTTGTATAAAATCAGGCTCCTGTCGTTCTTCAAAGTTCAAGCTTTCTAATAAGACACAACACACAGGAAGCCATCATCCATGTCGGGAATCGTCGCCATAAAAAATCTTCATGCATTTTTCTATTCTATTCTTCTTATTAAAATTCTATCACTTAGAGACATCCAACCACGTTCTTTCATCAAAATGTGTCTCAAACATGTAATTCTTCTTTTCTAGTAAAAGAAGTAGTCATTTAATCCAAACAATCTCAATTGTCGTTTCTATGTCTTAACAATAATAATAATAACAATAATTAGAAAGGATCATGTATGCAATAAAGGAAGATAAAACAAAGTAAAAGTTTTATTCATTCTTTAATATCAAAAATCTTCCTATTTATTAAAATTGTTTATTATTAACATTGTTATTATTATCATGTCATTCCTAACATTCGAATTAATAGTTTTTAAGATGCATAAAGACTCTATTTTCTATTTATTTATTATTTAGTTAATCATTTATCTATTTAATATATGAATTTATTAAGTTGATGGGAAATACTATCTCTGCTAGACTCTAACCTTGCATTGTGCCTCCTAAGTTCATTCTTAATGGTCGTCGGAATAAATTAATAACATAAATTATCATAGCTTTCAATTTGATTAATATTAAATTAAGTTTGCTTGATTTCAATTATTTATTATTATCACTATTCTTGCCAAATATTCCTAATCATTTCTTTAATCATACTTCTCTATATAAGTTTATTTTTATTAGAAATTGAACAAATTCCTAACCTACCCATTTTTAATTATTCACGTTATTTTTATCACTAATCTCTCTCTTTTTTTTTCTCCCACTCTTTATTTTCCTATCTTTCTCTCTCTTTCTTTCCCTCTCTAAAAATTTCATTTAAGAGTGGCCTTACAAGCCAATGAACCTGATAAACGCAAGTTAGCTGCTAGGAAGATAAAAATGCAAAGTAATGTGTTTCAAATCTTTAATACGCCCAGATACCACCAATATATCTACAACTTGTAGAAGCAATTTATACTTGATTGTACATAATGTTCCTCCTATGCTACTGTCTTCACAGATCATGATAAGTTCCATCTACATACAAAATCCTACATTATTAGTGCAAGAATTTGGTGGAAATCATGTAGTGAATAGTACTTCATTGTTTATTTATCAATTTATACCTTCTAGGTGCAAAAGTCTTCTTTTCTCTTTAGTTTTTGGCCAAACTAAAGGATGTCATTTCCTGAAATGCTAAGGATCAAATATCGAATTACTTTTATTTCTTGTAACATTTCTTTTGTTTATGATTAAGGTAAACCTGAAATGAATGCTTTAATACAAGATAAGATATTTCCTTAAGTACTAACAATTAGATATCAAACAACTTATACTTTTTCTTATACTTGTTCTTTTATTTAGGATTAAGGTAATCGATGATATGAATCCATTAAAACAAGATATACCAAAACAAAAACTCAAAAAGATTGCAGGAATAACATAAAGACATTCAACTCTATTATAATTTCTCGTTAACTTCGTAAGTTGGTGTAGCATGAATCCAATTGTTCTATGAAGGAATCTTTCAAAAATACAAACCTACAAAATAAAATTTCTAAAGTTAAAGACCACACAAACAAATGCCAAAGTTATGTAGATTTTCATTCTTCTAATTCATTCACCACCACATTTCTAATTCAAGCTTCATCCATTATGCTCACCATGCTAGCCTTCTATTCCATATTTTGCGTCCCAACATCTTTATTTTCATTAAAGTCAATAATTTTTCTTTTATATTCTTTTGTAAATAGAATAATCCAAATTCAGTCAAGGAAACCAATACTGTTTCAATTAAAAACATAAGGAGCACAACAAAATGTTGCATTTACATTGTAATTCATAGTTGATCATCAATGCAATCATACACCCAAAAAAAATAGCATAGAAAAGAAGTATCACAAGTAAAATAGAAATTCATCCATGATCGACAAAGAATTGCTAGGAAGAACAAATCAAGCACTCAGAAACATCCAAAAACAATCAAAGGTTTTCAGCGGAGGCTAGCACTTCGTTTGCAAAAAAAAGAAAAGCAATAGCAGAATGAAGGTTCCTCATACCTCTATTATCATTTTTTCGACAAGTTTGCAACTCCGACAAGTTCTATTGACTATTAATGAGGATGAAGCTTTCCAGCAAGAAAGGGACACTTAGGCTAGTTGTTGTAACCTCTAAACCTCTCGTTCTCCCTTGAGCTTGTCGCAATGGCTAGGCGAAGGTTATCGAAGGTCCTGATGGCAGTTTCTTCTCTCTACTAGAGGCGTCACACGCACAGTAGAAAAATGTTGCTCGAGGAAGGAGAAAAAGGCGCGTCTCAGGTCGAGGCAACGTGGCTCACTTTGGTTCATACTTCCTACGTGTTTTATGAGTTTAAGTATTAGAAAGTGTGTTTAAGTAGCACTGAACACACTCGCGGCCCAACGGTTAAAATGTTGGACCTAGGTGTCAAGTCCCAGGTTCGAGACCTCTTAGGTGCATTTTATTTGATTTTTCGCTATTTTATTCCCTATATTTCATAATTACACCATATATACAAAATGCACCCCTAACTTCTCACGCATGACACCCAACCCAGTTGATTAAGCACGTCTTCTCCTCTCTAGCGACCTGGGTTTTAATCCTAGTTTCATTTTTTGTGATTTTCATGCCTTTTTACACAGTCACAATCACATATATCTTATTATAAAATTAATATTTTCCAGATTTCATTTATCCTAAAAATTTATTTATATTTCCCCCCTTTTATTCCTACATATTTTCTATTATCAACATATTTTTATAAATCTTATATTTACCTTAAATAATCTAATACACACACACACACACACACACACACACACACACACACATACATATATAGTTCATTTTATTATTTTTTATACTTTTATCTAAAATTTTATTCTCCTATATATATTTGTATACATATCTATTAATTATCTAAAGTTAAAGTTTTTCTTGGATTTTTTGTAATTATACTATTATTTATTTCTAATTAATTAATTAGTAATTTTCATTTTTCTAACAATTACAATAACAACAAATAATTTCCTAAAATATTTTAATTTAAACTCAAACACACATAATTACTATTAAAAGATCAATTTCCTATTATTTATTTTTATCATATGCTATTTTTCTTATTTTAATTTAACAACATTATAATTGTTTTTATTTTAACAGGATGTTATAGGGATGATAAAATGAGTGTTTGTACTATGTGCATGATTTTTTGAGAGGATGGAAGACTCACTTTTTACACCCCATTTTATTTCAAATTCAAATGGTGGAGCCTTTTTGACCAATCTTATGGTTTTCGATATAACCCTTAGTGGGGCAATGGGTCTATGACTTGTTATACGAGGATGACACTTTTACCATATACGCGCGACTCACATTCATTTGACCATAGCTCGTTTCGCATGGAGACCCCACTCATGTTGATCTTCCAATTATTATGACCCAGATACTTCCTCCGAATTATACTCGAGCACCACTTGCTCTACTTACCTCCTCCAGACCATCTTGACCTGCATTAGCCACGACTGCTAGTGGGGATGAGCCTTTAACTAAGGTCCCTCCAAACTTTGTCTTTCCTCCTTTCGATCAACATACGATGTGTGGGTTTCTCTTACTCGAACAAAAGATATATTAGAGTCTAGCTCCGTCAAGCTCGACCCCTACTAAGGATCTGATACCTATGCAGACGACGAAGGAGGATAGTGAAGAAGAGTCTACCGAGGAAGAAGAACCTTCTATAGGATCAGACCAAAAAGGGAGAATAATAGACAACTACTAGGATCTTAGACAGGATTTTGTTACTAGGCTATGTCTAGGATGTTTAGGCTAGTATGTTATGTCTTGTCTTCTTTTGAGGACAATGTGTTGTAATTTCTTTTTTTAAAAAAAGCTTTACTTTTTGCTAATATCCTAGTCTATAATAAGAAAGATGATAAATTTTATTCTGGTTACTTTGGGAATGCGATAACGCATCAATTGTGAATTGTCTTGTCTCGAAATTAGTTTGGAAACTTATATTTCTCTACTATTATGAATTAATGTGTTACATTATACTTATCTATTTGAGAATTTGTTTTCTAATACAAAATATCTACAAAAACATCAATTATACCATTTCTTAAAATAACAGTGATTTCTGGAACGTAGGTTAAGATACCTCCTTTTTGGAAAACTAACAAGGAATATATGATTTGTTTTATATCAATGTTAATTATTCTACACTAAGTGTCTTAAGAATTGAAATTATTATGTTTTTCGTTAAGTAAAGAAAATTAAGTTTTTGAATACACAATAAAAATACTTTTGTTTATTGAAAGGATTTTTCTTTATATTGAGAAATTAATTAGGTGTTACACTCTTTACTCTTCACATTTTTACTTTCTCTCATTTCATTTTCAAATAATTTTTTCATCATCTTTTTCAAATTTATAAATGGCTCCTCCTTTGAAAAGTGGACATTGTTTTCACGAGACATTGTGGTTGCAAAATAAAAGCTATTAATATATCTATCACAATGAGTTTTCCTTTTTCCTTCCCCTTTTTTTATTCCCTTCTTTCTTTTTTCTCAAATTTCTCATGTTTTTTTATTTTATCAAGTTGAACCATGTTTTCTTTGTTTTGTTTTATTTAAAATATTTTATCAACAATTATATGATGTCTTTCTTCCCTCTTTTTGACTGTTTTTTTTTTATCTTTGTTTGTCCTTATAGCCAAAACTAAAACAAGAAATAAAAATAATGAAGGAAAGGCAAAAGTACGATTTCAACAAAACTCTTCTCTTGTTCTAAAGCACAAAATTTCTTTCCTTTTGTTTTAAAGATTACTCTTTCTAGCTAAATTGGTTTTTCTCATTTGTTATGACTCTTCACAGGTTAACGAAGGTACTATTGCCTTGGAGAAATTGATGTTACTAGTAAAAGATTATAAGAAAAACAGGAATTTTCTTTTCTTTTTGTTTTGTTTTGCTTTTATTCATGGAAATAAACTAATAGTGATTCATGAAAAATCTTTAAAGTTAGACTGTGAGTTTGATATCTAATTTGTATTATTTTCTCATTAATTTGATACAGTTATTTTTATTTATATGGGTGCAATTTTTGAAATTAATACAATATGATGTTCTAATTATTATTTACATGCTACATAATTGGACTATAGCTAAAACGCTAATTTGTTCATATGGATAAAGATAGAGATTGAAGAGTTTTTTATCCATAAGATTTTGTCAGTTTCACAAGAAACACAAAAAGGAATAAAGTAGGGACCGAGTTGTCTTGTTAAGGATTTTTATGATGTATAGGAAGGTAAATTAGGTTAGTTTTTCTACCAAATATTTCTGTAAGTTCTTTTTACAATTATTTCACACTTAAAGATGCTTTATTTGTATAATTGTTACAAAGTGTGTTGCACGATTCAAAATTAAAATGAAGTTGGAGTGATTTTTTGTTGAAACCTTTTTCTTTTTAATTAGATTTTTAAAAAGGGAATTTTTTTAGCTAAAAGCCTCATCATTTGTTTATTTTATCACCTTTATTTCTTTAATTTTCAATAACAAAAATGCAAAGAGAATTTTTTTTTCCTATTTAATGGAAAGGTAAAGAGATTTAACTTGTGGACACCCTATTTTTTTTTTAACATTTGTTATCGCTTATCTTATTCATTTTGATTTTCTGTTACATGTTATAATTGCATTTTTTTTACTAAGTCATTTTGGTTGTAATATGTTATCTTTATTTTCGATTTGGTTGTAGATATATATTTTAAAATAAAAAATTTATATTTTATTGTTACTCATATTAAATTAAGTAAAATGTGTTTATTTCTTTCAAGATAAGATAACATAATTTCTCATTTGCATATTTCTACTATTTAATATAGACTCTTCATATCTTTTTTGTTTTTCATTACTTAGATTCAACTCATTCAAGACAACATGAAAACAACTAATGTCATTATTAATTTGAGACATAACTTGCTTGTGACATTGATCTTTTCCATTAGAATTTTTTTTTTCTTTTGCTTAAATTCAAGAGATCAAGAAAACAATCTATGACATTCCATTAGTTACTCATGATGCGATAGAGAAGATTGAAGTAGTTGCTCGACAAACAAAATCACCCTAATTCATATAGATAAATTGAAAGTTTTCCATATGAGAAAGTGCTCTTAATTAATTCATGGCTATTGTGGTAGGAAAATAACAATTATATAATTTTTCAATTTTCAACTTAATTTTGACATTTGCTTATAAAATTTGATTAACTTTTTAAGTTATTTATTAACACATATATTATTTATTATGATTTTTGCATGGGTTAAAAGATGAAACAAAGAACACTTTCTTATTTGTTTTAATGTTTTCACATTAATATTGGTGCATATTCGAGTATTGGACACAACAATCTTTAATGAGATTTTGCAAAGTGTAAAAAAAATGTCAGTCAATTGTTTTTAAAAATTTGAAAAATGACCAGTTTTTAATAAAGATCAATATTCTAATAATTAAAATTTTGGTTTATCTTAATTGTTAAATTTTTAATATTAAAAATTTAAATTAATTAATATTAATTGTTATTTTGTTACATGGATATCCTATAATCATTTAAACATTTTAGAGGTAAAAGATATGAAAAAAAACCTAATTTTGTATATTAAACCCAATTTAATAAATAAAAAAATTAAATTAAAAAAACTGGAAAAATTCAACAAATAAAAATAATTATAAGAGTCATTGACTGGTTAATAAAAATATTAGTATAACATAATTACAAAAGTTTTTATATTGTTAATATAGACAAACAAAATGCAACACAAAATCAATAATCATTAGATTTTAAAAATTTAAAATTAAAATCATTTATCATGGTTATTCTTCCTTATTTGGTCAAATAGGGGCTTAAAAATAAAACAACATATTGATGTTAAGAGATAAGAAAAGAAACCTAATTGTGTATATTAAACATAATTTAAGAAATAAATAAAAATAAATAACTTTAAATATTTGTTTAAAAAACTGAAAAATATTTAGTAAATGAAAATAATTATAAAAATTATGTATTATTTTGTCATTGTATTGGAGTTGATAACAAACATGTGTATTACTGCAAATTACATTTGTCATTTTTATTGCTTTAATTAGTGATTTTGGTATATTAACCATGTAACTTTCTTATTTGGTTCAATTTTTATATTTATTTACTCTAATTTGCTTCTACAACTTAATATTTTTATACTTTTCATGCTTTTAGAGGATAAGGAAGAAGAGGTTGTAACCTTAGTCACACTCTTTATGTCCTACTGTTACAAACCTTGCATAGTAGAGACTTTGTTTTATAGTGTCTAATAGGTGTAATAATATGCTTTTCTCACAAGTGTAACTTGAGATTGATTAGAAGCATTTATATGACAAGTGGAATAAAAACAAATGACAAACAAGGAGTTATTTGGATGAAATTTTTAAAGACTACTCATTGTTTGTATCAAGCTTCTCATAATTTGATTTATCTTTTTTTTCTTTCAAAAAGATGAGAGCATGATAGCTAAGCTTTAACTAATTTAGCCTTTAATTGTACATATCATACCAAATTTGGATAAATGATGCTCTCCTTTAGGTTTTATCTTTAGTGTTGGAAGATATACAAGCTATGGCATTTCTATCTATTGAAATAAAATGCAACATTTTGTCCTAAACAAATATAGTATACAGTTAAAATAATTTCAAAATCTTTTATATATCTATTAGCAAAACTAAGTTGTAAGTACAAGTTAGTTTAGTTATTTTTACCAAATTAAACTAAAAATTTAGAATGTAATTAATTTTAAGTTAGATTTATTTCAAAATAAAAATTTGAATGTTTCATATAATTAACATATGTATATTGTGCATAAAATGAATAACCATTCATACTATAGTTATGTTATTGTGTTGAGTTTATGCAATCAAATTTTTAAACTTTTATATATATAAAGATGTTTAGTTTGGTTCTCATCTTATTTTTGTAATTTAGTTTGTCCCCTAAACTTAAATAGTTTTATGTTAATACTTTTTACAACTTAAACAATTTGATATATTGTAATTCTTTCTTATTTCTTTCATTTAATTAACTTTAT
The DNA here is from genome assembly GCA_026544285.1 of Pachyrhizus erosus. Taxonomy (NCBI): domain Eukaryota; kingdom Viridiplantae; phylum Streptophyta; class Magnoliopsida; order Fabales; family Fabaceae; genus Pachyrhizus; species Pachyrhizus erosus. Next base: position 51,100 of record JAMLFT010000078.1, on the reverse strand, counting down.
CACTCCATATTAAATGATATATAAAATTATATAATTTTCATTTTAATTATATATATATATAAAATGAAGGAATCAAACGACATCAATATAACTTATATTAGTTATTACACTATTCAATAATTTGTAATTGAATAATTTTATTTTAAAATCTATTGTTGAATATATATATATAAATATTAAAATTTCTCTTAATATCATAATAAATCATTCACGTTGTCAAGAAACAAATTAATGAAAAAGGGTTTGAGAAAGAAAAAATAAACGAAATTTAACATAATTAATGTACTTAGAGGTTGCTTGACCATGAAAAGATAAAATAAATATTTATTATTATGTCATATTAATTTTTATAAAATATATTTATTTCTTATTATTTTTCAAGTTTTAAATTTTTTTTTTAAAATAAATATTACTATCCCACACATAATTTGTCTTGTGCAGCAAAAGGTACATGCACTAACAAAATACATTTCTTTTTACCTTTTAGAAAAAGGTTTTATTAAAGAAATATTCTATAAAACATATTAGCTATTAGCTAAAGTTCACAAGTCTAAAAGTAGTCATTTTTTACGAGAGCATTAATTGTAAAACTCATCTTTTTTTTTTACTTATTTATAAAAATAATAGTTGTAATAATAACTATAAAATCAATATAATCAAATTTACTTTTATTATTGATGTGGAATTTCAAATGTGATCATAGAAAATATGTCAAATCTATAATATATATATATATCCAAATAAATCTACGTATGACACAATGTCAATATAATATTATAAGTTTGTAGTTTGGTTTCATAATTAGTGTTATAATAAATTTATAAGTTGTTGGTAGAAAAATGAATTTTTTATAGTTAAATAAAAGAAATATATGCATAAAATTTAAGAAAAAAAATTACATATGAATGTTACATTTATTGTTATGCAATAACATATGCCCACACTTAAAAATGTGTACAACGTGAGAAGTCAAGAGTGAGTCACTAAAAAAATCTTGGAATTATAATTTTGATTTAATCTTTGTTATAAATAAAGTGACAATGATGTGACAATGGTTAGATAACCTTTAAATGAGTTATATTGTGACGCTAAATAAGGAGATTCTATAAAAAAAAAACATAAAGAGGTCAAATGTTTTAGTATTGAGAGTTTCTAAAATGAATATGAATAGTATGTTCTATGATAAATTTATCTAGCTTTAATAAGTTTTCTCACGGTCTTAGGTAAAATAGATAAATAAATAGTTGTGTTTTTACTCAATTTTAGTATTGATGAGTTACATCATGGGAACCTAAGTAATCTATGTTCCATATTATGTTCATCTTTTAAACTATAGTGCGTGACAATAAAATAACATGGTTGGTAAGATGTCATCTAACTTGATTTGTTTAAAGTTAGTTCACTAATAAGTTAATTTCTAATTGGTTTTTAAAAAAAAACTTCTTTGAATGTGTTTATATTATGTGTATAATATATTTTAGGTCCCCCTCTAAAATAACAAATATTTGGATTAGGTCCCTCTAAAATTTTTTGTATTATTTTTGTCTCTCTATCCCACACATAGTGATTCATAATTTGATATCAATCACAATTGTAGTCTTATCATCAATGATACATTTCAAAATGTCACCACGAACTTGATTCATCCACATGATACCTCAAGGGTTATTATATTTTTGTTATGTATCGTTCAATATTGAATATCTTCATTTTTATCATCTACGTACAACCTATTGAAAAAAAATACTTTTATTTCGTACATACTCACCAATTAAAAATATAGAAAATTTAATTACTTTCAACATCACAAGTTCACATCAATTTCCTTTATCCATTTACAAATAACATTTGTAATTAAACACATTCAAAGTCTTATGAAATTCTCCACTACAATCATTTTTATGATTTTCGTTAAATTCTCAATCTTTTGTGTCTGTTGTATAGGTATTATTTATCTTCTATTAAATTCTTGATTATTTATGCACTAACTCTAACTTCTATTATTTATTATTTTATTTCATTAATACATTTTTATTATGTGTTTTATTGTTAATTCGCTACTTCTATAATGAATGTCAAATTATTTGAGGTCACTTGCATTTTTACTAAATGCACTTTTTTTTAGGAGAATTGAATTCAAAATTCTCATTTTCCCTAAATTAAATATTTAACATCACACACATCATATTTGAGTATTAAACACACATTATTTTGGATTTTCCCTCTTAATCTCCAAGGACCAAACAATTTAACAAATAAAAGTCAATGGTTAAAGTCAACAATCAACATTCAAAGTCAGTCATCATAATATCATACAGGGTCTTCCTTTAAGGTTTGACCATCCAGAACAAGTTCATAAATTAAATTACAACCATTAAAAAAATTACACACTATTAATCCTCACTCACACACTTATAATAAAGTTTAATAAGCCCAATAAATATGAAAAATAGAAAACCATATTCAATTGTCATGAAATTGAACAGTATAACTCCTCATTATATGTTATTCTTAGTAAAACTTTCTCATAATTTATTTATAACAATTAATATATTTTTCTAATTGATTTTCATTAACCCTTATTCTCTATTTCCTGAATTCTTATAATACTTAAAATACCTAATATTGTCCAATTATCCTAATTTTCTTTTATATAGGTAATAACTCTTGTCTTAGTGTCTCATATGATTTTTTTCAAGTCCAATTACATTCATTTACCACCACTTTTTATTTTCTTAATGATGATTGTCCAGAATACGACATTAAACTATCTAATTTTAATAAATACTAAATAGGTTCTAAAAATCATAATAATATTACCATTAGGTCTACAAGGCATCACAAGTTCATAATAAAAAAATTAAACTATAATTCTCACCACAACTATTTTTCTAGCATTTAATTTATCTTTATGTCAAAATTATAGAAATTTAACAATTCTTCTTTTAAAAATAGTAAAATCTCAAAAATCACAAATCATCCTTATATTCTAAGAATCAGTACCATACTTCCAGTTTTCCAAAACTCTACTTAAATAATATTTTAAAATTTTATCAAGGTCTTAGTTAAATTAAACGTGCCCAAAAGGTAATTAGCTTAAAATAGTAGATAATGTCAAAAAATTTGAAAAAAATAAACATGAATTGACATGTCCCAAAAACTTTATAAACACCATTATTACACGAAGAATTAACTCACAAGTATTTGTAAAAAATTCAAATAAAACAATAGTTCATAGTCACTTATTACCCGTTATCCCTCTTACAATAATTTTACTAAGACAACATGAAAATCCATGATCATATAGAGTCACAAGCACAAAAAATCTCAAAATAATCATCAATCAAGGCTAAGGCAAGGACGTCTATACTCCTTTGATCCTTGCTCTAAATATTTGATGAGAGGTGTTGATAAAAAGTTTGTTGAATCCTTAATATTATACTTTGATTTTAGACAACTCTAATGGTTAGATGTTCTAAAATTTTGAGAGAACTTTTTAGAAATAAAAAGAAAAAATTAAGGTTTTAGGAGGTAGGATAAAAATATAGAATTGTAATGTACAAGGATGAATAACATGTCTCCTAATTTCCAACTTAAAGACACAACCCCACCTAATATCCTAAAATTTTTGGTGCCTCTCTCCTTGTCTACGTGTCTCTATTTTTTGTTTTAATTGGGCCCATATAAGATCTAATTAACATAGGTATAGGTCTTTCTCTATTTTTGTGTCATTTTTATCTAAATTTTATCATTTCGTGTAATTTTTCAACTAGTCCACTATGCATATTCCTATTTTAATTATCTATCCCTTTTATTTGAAAATTTAATTTAATTAATCTCATATTAATTATTTTATATTTTACTATCTTAATTGATTAATTTTCTATTCAAAGAATAATTTTTATCACTAACAATTTATTTAATTAACTAACATCACAAAAATAACATATATTTAATAAAATTTAAATTCTACCATAAAGTTAAATAAATAGCATAATTAAATTGTTTTAAATAGTTAAATAAAATATATTTATTTTTAAGATGTTATATACAATATAAAATGCCTTTAGTATTACTTTTTTTTTTCTACAAACAATAGTCACCATTTAGTTTCAAATGAATATCATGAACAAACTACGTTTTGAAATTGTAATTTCATATTTATATGTTTTATTTGTATCTAAAAAATTTAAGACTCATGTTTTATCTTTCAATCTTTCTTTTAAAGCCTCACAAAAATGTATTAAAATGGAGGCATTGTTTTTGTTACTTGCTAATATTCTTTGTTAATATAAAAATAAGTTAGTGAGCTCGTATCTATGCAATCAGTTACATGCTAAAAATCTTATAAAGCCATATGGACAAGTGATGTGTCTTATTGAATTATTTCAAGACGATTTATGCATGTTTAAAGCCTTCTTTTGACATTTTCCTGGGGTATTTATTTATTTATTTATTTATTTATAACTTTATAACTCCTGTGATTTATTTAATGAGACACAATTTTGCTCGATTATGTCTTAAATCCTTCATAAATCAAGCACACAAATGAAATGTTAGATTCATATAGGAATGACACAAATATTTAAAAGAATAAAATATTATACTCTCTATGAATTAAAGTATGATGTGTTCAACTAAAATATAAAAAAAATTATTTGTAAAACTGAAATATATTAATTGCATAAAAGGTTTGCACAGTATGAAACATGTTCCTTAATTATTCATTTTCAATATTTTTTAATAATCTTGTAACTTTTAAGATGTAAAGAAAAATTTAAATTAAAAATGAAAAATTAATTAATCTTGCATACTCTATTTCTTCTGGCATCGCATGGGTCAAAATCTAATTATATAATAAAAAGTATTGATGTAAGTTATTAATTTTTTTTATGAATGTTATACCATATTAATTCATCTCAATGGTTATTATAAATTTAAAATATTATTTAACAACAAAAAGTTCTTTAAATAAACTTTACATATAGATATAAAATTATAAAATAAAGAATATTATAAATTATTTTAATAGTTATTATTAATAAAACACTAAAAATTACATATTACAAACTTTTTATAAAAATAATTAAATTATAGATTACATATTATAACTATTAAAAATTTAAAATAATACCACCTAATGCTCAACATCATTTATTTTATGATATTAATATTACGTATGGTTTAGTTTAATTAATTCATGTTTGGATTGATTTAGGTCTGGAGACATCATCCAAAATCAAAACAAAATTGAGTAATTATAAAAAATAATGATTAAAAAATCCAAAAAAAATTATTTTCATTGTTAGTTTGTATTTTATTTTTGAATTGATCTAGATTTGAACGCTCCTAGAGTGTGTATGAGCTGCAGCCTAATTCAGATAGGCTTGCAAATAAATGGGTCATATTAAATTGCAAAATGAACTAGCCTAGGTGTTTCACTTTGCTTACAAACTAAAATAAAAAAAAATACAAAAATTCAAAATAACTAAAAATTTATAAAAAATACTTATATAATTAAAAAACTATAAATGACATTTTTTTAGTTATTTTTGTCAGACCTATTACCATAGCCAATGGAAAAAACTTAAAAAGATAATTTTTATCATCTAAACATTTCAATCAATAGTATATTTAAAACCCGAATAAATGAGAGTATTTTTTAATAAAATAAAAATTAACAACAATTATTATCATAATACGAAAATAAACATATAAATGTTAAAATTATAAACTTTTAATATATCATACATATGGAGAAAAGACAAAATTCAACTTTCAAATCAAAATACTTTAATAAAAAAATAGTAAACATACAAGGATAATAAGAAATTTGAGTCAATAAGTTTAACTACATAAAAATAAAAGGAGCAAAATACAAAAACTCAATTTCTCACCCTACACTACATTTAGGTCAACCATTGTATCCAATAAAATTAAAAAAAAAATCAATGTCTTTTATATCAATTAATGACAGATATTCAAATGCTTTAGATATAATAACCAAACACAAAATATCAAATACTTAAATACTTCAAGCACATTAAGCTTTTTTTTTAATATTTACAAACAGTTAATTTATAGTGTCATTTATAAAATTTTGTAAGTAAATCACATTTTTTTGAAATATAATATGCAAATTATATAAGTTGGTCCACCAACCCATAAGCCATAGTCAAACTTGTTTAACTTATAAACTAAACAAGTGATCCACATTTAAATGAATTAGATAACCTTAAATTTTGTTTCGCGAATTAAATAAATCGCTTCATATTCCAAAATCTATTTATCCATCTCTATTATGTTTATGTATGTAACACTTCATTATTGTTATTTTTCTTTTATCTAAATATTTATTCTTTTTATTAACTTAGATCATCAATTAATTTTTAAACCTACAGAAATGTTGTTCAATTTTTATTTATTTTTTGTGTACAATGATGACAAGAATATTAAAATTTAGAATTTTGTACTAACTATCTAAATGTTTAACATTAAATTGACGTTGGTAGGTTAATGATAGATTAAGCTTTTAAGTGTTGAATAGGACATTCTTAATTAACTGAATTTTTTTTTAATCATGTTCTAGTTTCTTTATCATTCACCGAATATTTTTTTTATGACTGTGAATATTTGAACTGTTAGAGTTCTTGCATAATTAGTGTTAAAAAACTTGATTTATTACAATTCTTAGTTAAATTGTACTTGTTAATCCGACTAAGTTGTTTTAGTTGTTATCATCTTAAATAAATCATTTGACTACATTATGGAAAATTTTCAATAGCTAAAATTTCATTATAATTTTCTATAGAAATGTCACTATATGACTTGCACATTAGTTAAGGCTATTATATCAAACATTTATTTCCTTCGGTATAAATAGTACTCTCATAGTTTATAGCAGAGTCTTAGAATATTAAAGCAAAATATAAGAAAATGTTTTAAAAAGAATGCTAAAGAATATTAAAGCAAAACGTAGAGATAGAAAATATTACCCAAAAAGCTAAAGAAGCTATACAAAAGAATGCTAACTCCAAATTTTTAAAATGAAAAAAAAAATTCGAAACTAGTTATAAAAATGAAAAAGCAATTATTAAATTGTGGTTGTGACTGGGAGGGAGATGAATGATTATAGAAGGTAAGTAAAGATCAGAAAGGTGAAGGGAGTCCATACGAAGCTAAGGAGTTAAGTTTTGTTGCGTGGTCTTTTCAATTTTGATTTGCGAAAGGAGGGAGGATAAAACGTGGAACGTAGCTTTCACATATTTACCGATTTTCCTTATTTTTTTTAATATATATTTTTGATTTTGAACCTTCCCACTCTCAGGTTAATTTGAACATAAGCATTATCATTACCGACTACCGAGGGACACAGTCACACACAGATCGTGAAAGCGCCTCTCTACTCTCTTCTTTGTTGTCCCAGTTTGAGCTTTGGGCTCTCACAGTCACAGATCTTCGCTGCGCCTGCGGTGATACAGGAAACTGAACCCTCCGCTCCATGCCACGGTGGCATTAACATTATTATAATTAACTCCTAAATTTTTCATGCTTATCTTGTGCAACACACACTCTTTGCCTGTGTGCGCGCTAAAATTGTAACAAGTTTAAGAAGAGCAGGCAAGAGTGAATGTATGTATCTATCTGAGTTTCTCGTTGCGTGAACTCTGAAGCAATATCTTCTGCAACTGCAACCAACCGCGCTTTACCGAATAAGAACAAAAAAGAACTAAAATAAAGGTTAGGTTCGTTTTTTTTTTTTTTCAAGTTTCATTTCAGTTTCACTCATTCTCCATTTTGATTTTGATCTGCAGTCACTAACACATTTATTTTGTCGGTGCCGGGGGCAGCTGTGGGTAGTGAAGATCTGGAAATCTTATAGGACGAAATTAGATCTGTCGAATGTCTCAATTCGAGAGCTACTGTTCCTGTCGCAACTGCAATTGCTAGGGTTTTTATTCATACCGATGACTACCAAACGCGCCTACAAGCTTCGTATCCTTCATATCTTGTTTGTTTGTGCTTTACATTTTGTTTGATCTATGCACTTGCCCTTCATTTTCTATCCGTAGATCTCTCTACTCTCTGCCGCCTACTTTACTTTGTTATTCTTGTTCTATTGTAGTCTTTGTGTGTGTGTGACTTGCTGGTTGGCTTGACCTTGACGAGTTATGTCCAGAGGAATTTGTAGCACATGCTTCTACTGTGAATTGCCTCAAGATTGGTCGGAAATCATCCAGGGTTCTTGTCACTGGAGGTGAAGATCACAAGGTCAATCTTTGGGCTATTGGCAAACCTAACGCCATACTGGTTCGTTCTCCTCTCCTCATATTTTTTAATTGCATCTCAATTATTAGTTTATTTTCACTCTCGACAAGGATTTCATGACATTCATTGTTCATATACACTGTTATCCTTGTGCTGGGTTTTTTGTGCCCTTTAACATTTGAAATTCACTTTAAATTGTTTGGAGCTGTTCAAAGCTAACTTGCATAGTAAATGGTGACTGTGAGGAAAATGATGTTTGGATGGGTTTGCATGAAAACTTCTTGTCACGGTAGCATCAGATTGATTTCAGTTATACTTGATGTGTCATCATGACATCATCATTTCTATTTCTTTTATTTAGGCTTTTTTTTTTACATATTTTTGAATATGCTCCTTTTATGCTGGGCTTTGGTGAAGTTGGTTGGGATCAAATGTAAACATGCCAAAAAAATTTAAGGCTAAAATTTATCCCCTTGTTTTGTTGTCTTTTTGGCATCTTTATGGTTTTATTTCATGGAGTATGAAAGGGATTCCTCTCTCAGATGTTCAAAGAGGGTTGATTCCATTTTTTTTTTTTCTGCATTCAGTTGAAGACACACAACAGGTGTAGCTTATCCCCTTCTGATAAATTCTACCCCCATTAGACCTTCAAGATGGCACTCAAATATTAGCTATTGGGATTTCCCCTTGGATCTTGGGGACAACTGATTTGTTTCTTATCTAGATGCATTTTGCTTCTTGTTTTTATATACATGATAGATGATACTGCTATCATCGTTATATTTACTTTTGTCTGTCTCATTCATATTTCATAGAAACATATTCCTTTAACAGAAAAGAGAGAATATTTGTTTATGTATTTTCATTAAGAGCTGTTTCTCCTCTTGCAGAGTCTGTCAGGACATTCAAGTGGAATAGATTCTGTAAGCTTCGATTCCTCTGAAGTGTTGTTAGCTGCTGGAGCTGCAAGTGGTACTATCAAACTTTGGGACTTAGAAGAGGCAAAGAGTATGCAGCTTCTTTCCATTTCCTTTAATGGTCTTAAAACACTGGTGAAAATAGATTTGAGTAGTCTCACAAAATTTATTCAGTATTTTTACCATAAAATTTTTGCCCATACCAATAAATTGAGTCTTTGACTTGCTATGTTTCTTTGGTAGTTGTTCGTACTCTTACTGGTCATAGGTCCAATTGTACATCAGTGGACTTCCATCCTTTTGGAGAGTTCTTTGCATCTGGTTCTCTAGACACTAATCTTAAGATATGGGACATCAGAAAGAAGGGTTGTATCCATACATACAAAGGTCACACTCGAGGTGTAAATGCAATTAGGTTTACCCCAGATGGACGCTGGGTTGTTTCTGGTGGAGAGGACAATACAGTAAAGGTTAGAATTGCTTTCCTTTTTCATGATATTAATAGAGTTAGATTCCATAACAAGGTTAGGTTATTTATTATTATTGAAAATTAGAATATTACAAAATATAATATTCTGATTTATTAATAATTGTGGTTTATAAACACATAATCCTTGATTTAGAGGAAACAAAATATCCTCAATTTATGTATTATTAATGTAATTAACCTATATAAACACGAATCTACCGTGTATTCAAATACACAGTTGTTAGTTAATTATCTCTTTGTTTCTTTTATTTTAATATGTTATCTAGAGTCTGATAGAGTGATCTTGAGAACCTTGTTTGTCCGGTGGACTTACTGTCTCCGAAGATAAATGTTTGGTAAACCATATACAACTTTGGTTCATCTTCTACTCGCCGCTCATTTTTCAGCAAAGAAATTTTCGGTTGCTGCTCCATGCTGTTGGTCGCTATCACATTGCTAGTGATTGTTTCGACAAGACCATCATCATCATGATCAAAATCTTTTGATCTATCTATTCGTAAAATGCATTGACTCCATCTTTGTTCTAGAAGCAGTAGACCTTGTTTTCAGTTTAAATGATTTGGGTCTCCAACATTATTGATTTTAAGCTTCTAAATGTGGTTTCAAAACGAACGGACCTTGCTTTGCTTGTCATAAATTTTCTCTTTGGCTGATGGTGATTCTAGCTATCTGGCTAAGTTATTTTCTAGCATTTCTCTCTGACTTCTCCAACATCCTTGGGTTGCTTTTCAAACTATTGTTTTTTTGGTAGAGATCGATTTTTTATTTTTTATGTTTTCTATTATTTATTGGAAATAAATTATTTTCTTGTAACAAATTGAGAGCTTGATAAGCTTCAGTTTGAGGGGGAGTGTTGAAAATCAAAATATAATATTCTAATTTATTAATAATTACGGTTTATAAGCACATAATCTTTGATTTAAAGGAAACAAAATATCCTCTATTTATTTATAATTAATGTAATTAACCTATATAAACATGAATCCACTGTGTATTTAAACACATGGTTTTCAGTTAATTATCCTTGAGTTTCTTTTATTTTAAGAATTATCAATGTACATAAATAATTTAAACTTATCTATTATCTATGTTTGTTGAAACCAACATGCTTACAAAGCCTTCCTTCAAACTTGTAGATGACAAATTTCGAAGAAATACTAAAATACTACCTTTGGTTCTTATTATAAGGTCCAATTAACTAATTCATCAAGATTAAAGAATTTGGTTAATTTAGTTGAAAACATTAAATTTGTCATAAATTAATTATTTTTTTAAAAACTATCCATTGAACAAATCAACAAACATTAATGAGTTATATTTCTCCCACTATCATCTATTATAGAACTGACTTTTAATGAAAAATATTTTTGTGAAAAAATAATTAATGCATGAGACATTTTAGATTGGACCTTATAAACAATATGAAACCATACTTTTAATTTGGACCTTATAATAAAGACCAGAAGTAGTAGTTTTTATTTTTGTTAAATATTGTATGTCAACTATAAAAGGAGAAAGTAGTCAATCACATCTAACTATATATAGTTGTGTCTTGAATGTTTTGTCTCAAGTAACCATTACTATAAATTAAATTTCAAGCTTGGTCTATGTTGGGGAGGATTTAATGAAAATTTCTAGGTGAAATATACGATGATGGATACCCTCAAAGATAAAGAGCAAGTTCAGGTGTCTACTATTTTAACCATAATATAATGTTTCATGAAATGCTGGTTCAGTAAGAGAGAACAAATAAAAATGAGACATAATAAACGTGATAATTTGAGGGTATCAACATACTAATGGTAATAAAGATAAAGTAAGAATTTAAGCTGTTCATGGTGGGATTTGCAACTTTCTAGGTGTACTATGAAGTCGCCTAGTGTTGTCTACTGTGGACTGCTACTTCTTCATTGACTGTAAATGGGAATCTAATTTTGGTGTTTTAGGCAGGGTGACTTTTTCTCCTTTCTTTTCACCTTAGTTGTAGATTTCTTGAGGTGGCTGCTCTTTAGAGGCGTGTAGAGTGGTCTTATCAAAGCTTATGATGTACACTACCTTTCACAATCCAAACAATACAAAAGAAAAAAATGACTTTTCTTTGCAAACATGGAATGTGTTCAACTTTGATTAGCTCTTTATAGAAGGTTCAGCAAAAATAAGGAAGCTAAAATTTTGTGGTTGTGTGCTGTTTATGCAGTCATTTAGTGCATTTGATTGGAGGGAAATGCCTTCATATACTTTAATGATTTCCGTTTGCCATAAACTTGCTTTTGGATAGTATAATGTTTATTGGCCTTTCTTTGCTGTTGAACTTATGGCTTCTTCAAGAAGTTGCTTGCTCCTAGTGACATGCAGAGGGATTGGGCAGCCTTACTGCATTTCTTGAGTATACTTACTATTATTAATTTTTTATATCTTTTCCCCCTTGTTTTGGAGGATATATTGTCCTATTATTCAAGAAGTTGCTCCTAGTGACATGTGGAGGATTGGACAGCCTTGCTTCATTCTTGAGTCTAATAATAATGATTACTTCTTGAATCTTATTCTCCCTTATCTCTGTGTATGTATATGTAAAGGAAATGATGCCTTTGCCATTGTATTTTGGACCGAGCTATCTGATCTTCACTTATTTTAGACTTTAGTATGACTTCTTGAAAGTCTGTAAAGTTCTTGACTCATTATCATGGACTTAGTGCACAGTTTGCAATATATTTATCTTAATATTTTTATGGATTGTGATTAAAGTGAATTTGGCTTGTATGGTTGTACTACACTTGTAAGTTGTAAATGAGAATCTGTTAATTTTTTATCCTTTAAAAAAAACTGATGTAAATTATAACGTATTTGTTTGCAGTTATGGGATCTGACTGCAGGTAAACTCTTACATGACTTTAAATGTCATGAAGGCCAGATCCAGTGTATAGATTTTCATCCCAATGAGTTTCTACTAGCAACAGGTTAGTCTTTTCTGATGAAAAATGAAAATAACCTTACTACCTTGACAAGCAAGGGTGTGTTTGTTTGTTCTTTGTTTTCGTTTTCAGTTGATATGTCTGACAAACACAATTACAAAAGTGTGACATTATTTTCATTTTGTTTCCTATTTTCAAGGTTGTATTTTTGTAATTATTAGTGAAAACATGTCAATTAAAAATAAAAACAAAACAAACTTGGTGTCTCAGGGTGTTGTCACCTGTGCTGTTTTAAGCTTTTGCAATAACTTATTTTCATAAGCTTTTATTTCTAGCTTATGAAAATTGTTAAGATACTCCCCATCAGTAGGAATGTGGCCAATGTAGACCTTATAAAACTTGGGTAATCGTCCCCCTTAGCAAGGTTTTAGGGTTGAGTTAGGTTTGATCCCATTTCTAATATGGTGTTAGAGTCTATCCAGTCTCAATGTTGAGCCACCTGTGAATGTCCAGTCCTAGGCATGAGGAGTGTGTTAAGATGTTTCACATTAGTTAGGCATACAATAGTCCTTATAGGACTTGGGTAATTCATCCCCCTGAGCTAGTTTTTAGGGTTGACTTAAAGTTAGTTTATCTCTAATTAAAATAAGCCCCAAATAAATTATGTTTCAAAAAAGATTGTTTTGAACTTTTGATAAGCTCAAGGGTTAGAAATAAGTGAAGCTTGAGTTTTTAAATGTTCTATTCAATAGCTTGGGGATTTACTCCCCTCCACAGTACTCTCAATAACTGTTTGTATATGTTAAATTTTAATAATCCAACCATTAAATTAGAACAAGCTTACAAATTCAATTTAACATATACTATACTTTTTGAAATATAAGTAAATGTCATCTATAAGATTACATAATTACAAATGTATGATTTATTTAAAATTTGGTGTGCTTTATCGTTGGACTAATATCAAAATACAAAGTTATTCAATATATAAAAGTTGGATTTAGGTAAAATATGTTTTTAGTTCCTATATTTTCATTGATTCTTTTTTTTAGTCTCCAAATTTTTACATCGAATATTTTAGTCTCTTAACTTTACAAAAATGCGTGTTTTTAGTCTCTCTTTACACATATTTTGTAGACTAATTGAAAGTAAGAAGAGATTAAAAACACGTATTTTGTAAAGTTTAGGATCTGAAATATTCAATGTGAAAGTTTGACGACAAAAAACATGAATTTGTGAAAGTATAAGAGCTAAAAACATATTTTTACCCATAAAAGTTATTTTTTAGTAGATCAAGTTTACATATTCAATAAATATAATTTAATATATACTATACCTTTTGAAATATAAGTAAATGTCATCTATAAGATTACATAATTACAAATGTTTGATTTATTTAAAATTTGGTGTGCTTGATTGTTGGAATAATATCAAAATATTCAGTGGAAAATTCAATATATACAAAGTTATTGAATAAAGTAACTTGATCTCCACCCATATATTGATATATAGATAGTTTAGCATCTTAAGTAGAGTCCTATTTGACTGCCCTAATTAACTCAGTTATTTTTTATTTAATTATTTTAGTACTACTACTATTACTACTAAAAGATTAGCATCTTAACTAGAACACTATTTGACTGAATTAATCCAATGGTTTTTTATTTAATTTTGATTGTAATTAGTACTGTACTAGAATAAATACTAATCACACAATTTCAGCGATACTCTGTCAAGTTAGTATTAAGTAGAGCACTATTTGACTGCCCTAATTAGGGCAGTGCCCTTACTGTGCTTCAATTCTGAAGCCTCTTTCTTACCTTACCTAAATCTTGCGGGGTCTTCTTTGCTTCTTAATTGGTCACTTACGAGACAAGACCTGGTTGTCAATTTACTGGGATTCTCCCTGGATATCCTTACCAGTCTGACCCTTCAAACACATTGCTGCTGTGCCACTGCACAAGTTCTCTCTGGCCAACATATAGGGTGCATTATGCTGCTATTTGGCCGCTCCCTAAACAGGTGTGTGTCTCACCCCCTGGGTGATTTTCACTCTCCAGTCCCTGTCTTGGTCACTCTGCCTCTGGGTAGCTGGTCACTTGGTTTGCATGTTTCTGCCCCTGTTCTGTTGCAAACATTAATGGGCAGTAAATTGAGGGGAAGTGTTGGAATATTGTTCTTGATTCCTTAGTGTATTCAGCACATGCTAGGATATTAGTCAACTATACTTTTGACTATTGAATAGTCATTAATTAGCTCTATAGTGAATTCTAAACTTGCTACTGTATACACACAATTTCTTCCCAATATTCTCCTTTGTGACAGATAGAAAGTGGAAAAGATAGAATACATTTCCCTTATGAGATTCTGAATAATTGCAATACATTTTGTTGTCTTTATACCTGTATTTATGCCATAATATATGTTGGAATTATAGGGATTGATGCAAGAGGAGAGAAGAGAATCTAAATGATTTATATATAATGATATTAGATGTCATAACAAAACGCTAACCTTATAAAACGCCTATGGATACTAATCTTTTAGGTCAAGCGTTAGTGTGGTACAACTTGTAAAAATCTAGCCTGATAGCACTACTAATGTATCAGGGCTCTAAACAATAAGCATAATAACAATTCAACGCTCCCTCTCAAGCTGAAGCTTATAATGCTGTCAGCTTGTTAACCATAAACATTTATTCATAAATTAGTAAATTAAAAGTGGTTTGTATTTAATTTTTGGTGCGGCACAAGTTACTCAACTTGCAAAGCCCAGTGACAGGTCAACAATTTCTCCCTCCAAAACCAATCTCCTTAGCATAAATTCCTTCAAAAGGATATGCTACCCCCCCCTCCCCCCCTAATATTTCAAGATAACCCTTGTGATATATATTCCAGCCTCTTCACTCAATTTCCTACAGCTCCTTGTTTCTCCTTGCCTGCTGACTGTCTTCTTCCACCCTGTTTTATTGATGATTTGAGCCCTTTCCCTAGAGTTCCATATTGGTTTTTGTTCTTGTGTGCACCATGAAAGACTCCTCAGAGTGGGAGCTCTGTTATCAGTTGATAAATACTATTGGTTCATAGATTAGAAAAAAAACGAAAAAAAAAAAAGGATTTATTGATGAGATCTCCTTTAGGCCTGATCAATGATGAACCCAAGTTAAGAAGAGAAAGGATAAATACACGTTCCTCTCAGGATTTCAAGAGCCTTGGATTTCTCTCTCCACAACCAATCTACAAACAGAATACTTCTGGTCTTCTCTCCCTATCTCTTTAGCCTATCTTTGTCATCTTCTGTTTCTAACTAACGATTACTAACTCAAACTCCCTTAACTAACAGAAATCAGCAGTCCAGCACATTTGGTTTACCTAACACACCCAATCAATCTCACATAACACAATATAACTTACCGAACACGATAATAATATTTAACATGGAAAACCCTAAGTTTAAACACTAAGAATTTTTTCTTATCAATAAATAAACCAATAATAATAATTGTTGACAACTTTGTGTTATTTTGTTTATGGTTACCTTATCACATACAGTGCTGGATTCTTGTGTTTTCTTTTGGAAGTATCTATATATCTATATCTATCTATCTATCTATATATATTTGTCAAGTGTAATTTTTTTTTTTTTTTCATTTATCTCTTTCCCACGTTTAGGCTCAGCAGATAGAACAGTTAAATTCTGGGATCTTGAAACCTTTGAGCTTATTGGTTCAGCTGGTCCTGAGGTACTTTTTGTTATAGTAAATTTACCATTTTCTCCTGGATGATCAATTTAGGATCAACCAGTAAAGTTAATTTTGGTTTCTTATTCTTTTATTTTTTTCATACTTTAGACAACTGGAGTGCGTTCTCTTACTTTTAGTCCTGATGGGAGGACCCTGCTTTGTGGTTTACATGAGAGTTTGAAGGTAAGCTTTGTTTTTAGTTGATTTATTTGAGGTCGTCATTTATCAAGGTAACAATATTTGCTTGGTTCTCTTTAGGTTTTCTCTTGGGAGCCTATAAGATGCCATGATATGGTGGATGTGGGTTGGTCTAGATTGTCAGATCTTAATGTTCATGAAGGAAAACTTCTTGGCTGCTCATACAATCAAAGCTGTGTTGGAGTATGGGTTGTGGACATCTCGGTAAATGCACTTATCGTCAAGAAAATCTTTTGCTGCTTGTTGAAATGGTTGTATTGGATACCATTTAATACTAACGTGCCTTTTTTACATTTCTGACCTCTTGTCCAGCGTATAGAACCATATGCACTTAATAATGTGAATCATCTAAATGGCCATTCAGAAACTAAATCTTCAAGTGGAAATATGACTGTACTGAATGAGATCACTGCTAAGGCTAGGCTATCTGTTTCACAAAATCCAGATCAATTACTAAAGGAAACAGGATCTCTTGGAAGGTTGTCAGTTTCTCAAGATTCAGAACCCTTAAAGGAGGGAAAATGTTTGGCATGTATATATCCTTCCTCTTTTTTCAATTTTTTTTTTATTTGTTTTGATTGAATTGTTTGTGTAACCTTTGTTGTATCTGGATCCATTTGGATTCTATTATCAATTAATGTCATTACTTGCTCACTATGTGACTTATGGATTGCATGAAGCCACAGGAAGTGCACCAAGTACTCCTCAAAGGATCAATTTGATCTCTGGTCCCAAGACAGTACCTGGTGGTTCAACAGTGCTTAATACAACAGCTCAGAAAAGGAGTTCTTTGAAATCTCATACGACATCCAATGTTCCACTTGTCAACAAATCAGATATTATACCTGTAATTGTCCCCAGAACTAGCATGAGGTCAGAGCCTGTAGCTGATTCTAGAAAAGAAGTTGGTGTTGCTGGAAGAACGATGCCATTCCCCTTGCAGTCAAAGGCAGCAGATACACGTAAATTTCCAAACAACAGAGATGATGTGGATAAGCCCCCCCTCTCTCCTGTAACCGAATCTGCAGCTTCTAAGGCTTGTGAATTAAGTGGCTTTGCAGATAAAAATAATTTCCCTGCTTCTGTAAGCTCAACACAAGGTATTTCTACATCTTTGAAAGGCTTAAATTATGCTAGGTTTCTTGAGACTGGCAAATATGAATAAATTGACAGAGTTCAGTGCTAGTAATCAGCATGAAGTTTTACACAAATATATCCACAACAACACAACTATACTTGTTCTCCATTGATATTTATGCAATATGTTTTATAGTCATAATCTATGTAATTGTAACTGTACTGTTAGTGTTATTGTAATTGTCAAAGTCATTAACAACTTTTTGGTCAAATGGTTGTCTGACCATAGTGTTGGAACTTGATTAAGCTAATGATCTTGTTGTAAGAATATCTACAAATATCTTAGAATATCTTAATAGATCATTAGAATATATCTTTAGAGAGATTAGCAAGCTGTGTTGCTGAGTTCCTATTTTTTTTTTTTTGTTTCAATCTTGGTTTAGTTTTTGAGGGTTTGTTAACCTCTAGCTTTTGTGCCTCTTCTTTGTTTCTTATTAAATAATTAAATGAACTAAATAAATTAAATTAAATTCTATGTTTATGAAGAATTATTGTGGAATCAATTAATTTGTAAATGAACAAGCAATGTTGGGCATTGTTTATGAATTTTGTACCCCTTATGATTAAGTTTGGTATTCTTATTGTATTAGTGTGGTTGGGCTTCGACTTGTAATACACTTCTTATTACTTGGGCTTACAGTGAGGGTTTTCCCCACTTATGTACACTATTTTGGACATATTACTAGTCAATGAGATTCCAACATACCCTTTCATGCTGAGGACTTACATTGAGCTTGAAAAAAATGGGAACACATTATCATCACACCATATTAGTATTAATCTGATGCAAATTTCTAGGAGTCTGCTTTCTCTCTTTCACTCCTTCCATATCTAAATCTTATAATTTCAAAAAATTCATTGAATGCATTTTAAATTTTTTCTCTGGCCAAATTATTGATTAGTGTAGCTGTGAGCATGTGCTTTCATGTAACAAACTTTCGTGTGGATGATAATACACGTCTAATCAAGGCCATTTTTAAGTACTTAGTGACTTAAAGCTTTTAAGTGATTTTTTTGATATAATATTTCTTGTTTCTCTAGATATTATCTTATCTCAATACGTGTCATGTGTCTGAGCCAGAAAGCCCTGGTGTTACTCACAATAAGAAAGTAATACAACTGTGGGGTGGAAATAAGTTTTGTGTAAGATAAACTTCGATTGATTTATAATCCACATTCCATACCAGTGAAAGACAAAACTTTGTATACAAGCCATTACTATAGCAAGTGAGTTCTGTGCTATGGGGAGAAGCCCCAAATTGCAATAACAGAAATTGACCTGTATTATTACTATAGCAAGCCATTCTTGTTTTATGCTTCGGGCTACCATGAATATGGGATGTTATAAGAAAAGATGACATGTTTTCCCAGTCATTCTAATATCTAAAAGTAATATGCTGTTAATAATTTTGTCAGGCATCAGCCTCAAGACATAGTGTTAACTTGCAGGAAGCTTAAACTTTCCAAAGTGATTTGCTTATTAGGAATGATTAGGGGTGTATCAATGCATCTCAACTTGTCATGGGAAAGGCCTGTGCTTATGTCTTATCTTTGGTGTTCTGCATGTAGCTGTTTTGATCTGTGTGAATTTACATGGACACTGAATACAAGGATATTATGAGACTATAGATCAACATACTTAGCCAATGTAACCTAAAGCCCAAAATGGTGTGAAGGTCTACTGCACCATGTTATGGTTGTTACAATGATTGATGAGCATTTGTTAGCAAAAATCTGGATGTCTTTGTTCTGTTGGATGGTGTATTAATAGTGTTTAGAGTTCTGTCTTGTGTCAGATGAAACTCGAGGCCTCAAAGTTAGCAGAGATGTATGTTCTGTCGAAGTACAAAAAGGAGGTATCTTTCTTTGTATAAATTGTTGATGATTATGTCATTAATATAAATGGTTTTTAATTTTATGCTCTTTATAATATATAGGGAGAATGCGCTCACTTCTGAATTTAGAAAAGAGGGAAAGATCTCTTAATTATGAGGGACATAGACAAGGGATTTCTCATGGAAGGATATCATCAGTTCATGTGCTTCCTTTCAGTGGGGTATTATTACTACCATTTCATATTGTTTGCAATGATATTTTTCTTGCCTTTCTATTTCTACCTTCTGTTAGATATGATGATTGATGCATCATAACTTTGTTTACAGACATATAACTTAAAGAAAAAAGAAAAACAACACCAGTATAATCAAACCTTCTCTTTCTTTTGTAAGAATGTGCAGAAACTTATTTTATTTGGGAGAGGGAATTCACGTTAGTGTTAGAGAATAAGTAGGCCCTTATACAGTTATACTTCTATTGTATGTGTACCCTTTCTACTATAAAAATACTGCTTGTAATATGATGGGAACTAATGACAGATGAAATATACAAATAAAAAACACTAGAAGCTCAGCTCCTTACAGAAGAATGAGATTCTGCAAATCTCGGACTGCAACCAAAGATTAGTGAAAGGAAGAGTATGTTAGTGCTTCAATAAATCCCTGAATCTCACTTTTGGCCTAAGAATAGACTTTACTTTTATCACTACATTTTTTCCTACCTTTCTTTCATCCCCCATACCTTTGATATGTATCCCCCTCCACTCATACTGTTATATCTCCTTCCTTCTCCTCAATTCATCATTTCTCCCTGCCTCATACCTAACTCCTCAATCGACCACAACTCTCTTGTCCTTTGATCTCTTAAGGGTACTACTCTCAGCTTCCCATTTCTTCCTTCTTTTATTCACCTACCACTCCTTTGTATTTCTGTTTCTGTTCTTATTCTTATACAAAATCTATACATGTTTAAGATGTGCATTTTTTTCTTATCTCATTGATATTTTTTATAATTGCTGGTATTACATGGTTGCAACTTTGGCAACATGTGGAAGCTTTTAATCTCAATATTAGATATTTTTCTTTTGTAGAAACATTAGGCTGTAGTTTAAAGTTTAACTGTCAATTTAATTGAGACAAAGCTGCATAATTGGCTAACTGCATCCACATTAAAGTTTACATTGAGAAACTACTAAAGAAAGCATTACTCATTATTTACCTAAAAAAGGAGGATTTATTTCTTGGCTTCTATTGGATAGTGTACTTCTAATAATTTTCTCCTTTTATTATTTATGGTTGGATCTGTTTAGTTAAAAAATTATAGGTGGCCTTTTTATAAAAAATAATTTATATATTACCAGTTATGTAAACTATGAAATTCCGGTAGTGTAAGTGTATATATAGTTGTCACAAGCTGGCAATTCGCTTGACTAGCACATGGGCACTTGCTTATAAGTCAACCAAACATGAATCCCAGCCACTAAAGGGTTAGGTGCATCAATCCTTGGGAGGATTTTTTTTTTTTTTTTATGTAAACAGTAAATTGTTTACAAGTTGAGATTATTCTCCTTTATAAGTTTACTTAAAATTTTGAGGAGTGCTAGTAACATACTATTTGACACACTCCTATTACACTATTATTGGTTAAAACTTATTGAAGACTACAATATCACAAATGGGGTTCATTAATAAGAAGTGGGAACCACAAAATTTTGTGATTTCTAATAAATTTAAACTAATAGTAAAGAGTGTCTTCAAAAGAATTTGTTGCTAGCATTTCTCTAAAATTTTAAATCCATAGAGTTTAATAACCTTAGTAGTCTCAGATGCCTTGGTCTCAACTGCATACTGCTTTGCCTAGCTTGAAGAGAGTAGCATATCGCCTGGGCATCATGTTACCTAATACATAACCCCTGAGATATTCCTCATCTTAAACCTGATATGGCCACATCAGGCACTTATTTATGACCACCTTGATTGTTACATTTCTTCCATGGATCTTCATCATAATCTTCAATTCAAGCTTCAAAGACAAACAATGGTGGAGAAAAGAGATGAATTCGCCACCTATTCCTAAGAATAGGATAAAAATTTGTAGAAATCTGCCACAAAGCAAATAAGCTTTGATAAGGAAAGTGACACTCTCACTAGAGAGAATATCTAAGCTCTCACAAGTGGAGAAAAACTCAAAATATCATTCAATTATCAAGTTATGACCAAGTTTGACTTTTACAAGTATTTATAGATGAACCTAGCAAACTAAGCTTCACTAAGAAGCTCTCTAACAAGCTCCACGAGCTAGCATGCCCACGGATTGGGCCATAAAGCCCAACAACAAAAAGGAACCTATACTAGATGACCAAAAATACAAGCCTAAACAAAATACAAACCAAATACAAGCTAATGAGCCCAAATACAATGGCTCTAAAGAAATTCTAAGCCAAATAACAATCAAGACTAAGAAGAGTTCAACAAAAGTCCAATCTTCTCTTCTAGCCTTCTCTTTCTAGCTCTAGTGAGGGGTCCTTCCAGCTTCCACTCATCAAATGCATCATCTTCAAGGGATAGTCCTCTCTATCACTGATTATGGGTTCCATTGTCCTTGTTTTCTTTCTTGGCTGTTATCATATTAGTCATTGTCTTATTGAAATTCATTTTTAAATCACATAGAGAGAATGTATCTTTTACCTTGCTTATACATCAATACATTATCATTAACACTAAATGAGTGCAGTTATATATGATTAAAAAACTAAATGAGTAGTTTATATATGATTAAGAGATGGCTGGATTTTTCCTTTGTTTTATTTTCATCTGAACTTTTTTCTGTTTTGGTTGATCAGGGAGGATTTATGCTCCTTTGTACTTTTGTTTTGCTTAATGAGTTTTCTTGTTATAAGAAGGATGTCTATTGAAAAATAATTTACTCACTTGTTCACATTTCTATCGGCAAGATGTTTGCAACATCTTAATGAGTTAGGACAGTTGTGTTGAACTTGGAGGATTTATAGATTTAGAAGCAACTTAGGGGATCTTTGGTATATGAAATCTTTTTATATTCTTGGGAATCATGTTTCCTAGGAACCTGGGAATGTCATAAATATGTTTGAAATGTGTAAAATATTACTGGGATTGAAGGACATAATTGTAATTTTACATTATAAAAAACTTCCTCCCTTCATGGGAATCTTGGATTCCTGCCCTCTCCCAAAGGCAAATTTTACTGGAAACAGTTCAAAATGAATCCTGGGAATGATTTTTAAAATTGTTATACCATACATGGGAATTTAACATTCTCAACCTAAGATTCTTGAGAAACTTAAAAGAATCCTCCTACCAAACACTCCCTTAATGTTTGATTTAATTATATTGAGGAGACATAGTTGTTTGCTTTTGTCATTTGTGCCCTTTTCCCTGTTTTCTTTTTGTTGGAAGATGTAATTTCCTTATTCCTCAAAGTTAAACAGAGAGCACATTCTATATCCACTGAGAAGGCTACAGTTTCTGCTACCGATGAAGATTCCATTGCTGATGTGATGGAACAACATGATGAATTTCTCAGTTCAATGCTGGCTCGTTCAGCTAAGTTACAGGTATTGATTGTTTAATTATGATTTTGTGAATAGTTTTCATTGAGTCCTTCGAATTTATTTTGGTTTGTGTATTGGTTATCTGTTATATGATAATGAGCAAGGGTCTTTGAATGTTATTAAATGTAAACAGGTCAGGGTTGTAGAAAAGCAACTTGGATGAACAACATGTGCTTTGGCATCCTTTTCTTCGTAGATTAGAGAAAAAATTATTCAAGAAGAGAGGAGTTCATGATCAGAGGATAATATATCTGTTTAAATTATAGGGATTTAGGTAGGGAAGGACAAAAAGAGAGAATAAACTCCCAATAATAACATTCATATTTGGTGTTATTGATATGTTACAAAAGACAAAACTATAAAGCTTATTTATATTAATACTACACCTGTAATTCTAATTAAACGAGGAAACCAATCATGAAATATAATGAAATATTGAAGTGTGGACAGCACTCCTAAGAGATCATTCCAGACACTCTAAAATATTTTCATCATACAATGATGATATTATGAGATATTTTCTAGATATTTGATTTCTTACAATACCATCCTATAGAGATTTGAGTCTACCACAAACATAACCTGGAGTGCAGAAGAAGAAAAAAATATCTACTTGATAATGCTTGCTAATAACTTTGTTATCAAATGAAGAACCCCTCTTAGAATGCTATTAGCCAAGCACCAAAAAGAAGCTATGACCATTTTATCCCATAAAGAGGAAATAGCAAATATTTATCCCAAAAAATTCTGTCAATCCTCTATAATCATAGATATGCCAGATCACTACAACCAACTGAGAACCATTCTGAAGTTTGAACCCAGTTTTTCATTTTTTTCCAGGTGAGTTGAACTTGTCCCTTGAAGAAACTAGAGAGGAGAAAGAAATTTAGAGTAAGAAGAATTTGTTATTCATTTCACACCATCACTGAACAACGGTTCAGTTAGACAATTTAGTAACTGCTCTGTAACAGAAAAGCAAAGCTGTAAACTGACCAACATAACTAATTACAACTATCAGCTGACCTAGAAAAGCTGAATTATGTTAAGGTATCATATACTCTATTATCCCTAAAACCAATTTGAAGGATCCACAGTGTGACTCAGAGCAATTATCCTGAACAAGCAAAATGAGAACATGGTTTTTATATAAAAAGTAAAAACACCCTTCAATAAACATTTATGATTTATATAGACTAAAATAGAATTTTGGTCATTGAATGAAACTTACTTGCAATTATACATTTACTAAACTTTCAAAGCATTACATTGCAGATGGTCTTCAGATGTTGGGAAAGAAATGATGTTAAGGAGGTCATTGGCATAATGGCAAAGATGGATGATCATGCTGTGAGCATTGACTTAGCTTTTTTTGTGATTACAGCAACTCATTATTATTTTCTGTCCTTGTTTGTGGTATTGACTACATGTATGCATAAGTTTTTTTTTTTCAAATATTAAATTCTCATGATACTCCTGTCTTATTGGTATTTAATCCAGGTGATTGCTGATGTTGTTAGCATTATAATGGAAAAAATTGATATCATTACACTTGATATATGCACTGGTCTTCTGTCACTTCTAACTGACCTTCTGCAAAGTGAAATGGAAAGGTGAGTGATATCTTTTCTGATATGAGGCAGAATTTTAAATGCATTGTGCTGGACAAATACATAACAGAGGGCATAAAATACTAGTCAAAATTGGGAAAAGGAAGAATAAAATGATACAGTTGCATGGTTTGTGAAATGTTTCTTTCACGTGTTCAGTGTCACCGCACTAGTAGAACAGTTGCAATAATTACCAGATTTCTGTGGGATTGAGGGGCAAGACCATTTTTGGAGAAAACTTGTGTTAGAATAATCCACTGTGTGGATAACTATGGCCATGATTTACTTTGAATTTCATTGGATTACATTTTCTCTCAGTATATGAGTACTAACTAGTGTAGAAGGTATTCCCAACAGCAAGAATGAGGAGGCCATTTTGTGGATTTAAGGGAAAGAGGTGGATCATAAAAGTGATGATTCACTTTGTTTGATGTTTTATTAAATATACCTTCTCTCAATTTGTGTATTAGACCAGCTTATAGGATGCTTTTAACAGTATTATGCAGTAATATTAAAGATGGATTTTTCTTATTTTGTGGAGAGAGAAAGAGAAAGGAATTTATCCTAGGAGAAAAGTGAAAGGGAGCCATGGAGAGTGACAGTGATCAGTAATTATTAGTTTAAACTGCAACTGATCCTTACATGATAATAAGTTGGTAATTTAGGGGTTGTTTAATTTAAGAAAATGTTTTCTATTTTCATTTCTGTTTTCATTTTTAATTATGCAAATGCCACCTTGTTTTTACTTTGTTTCCTGTTTTTAAAAGTTGTATAGAAAATAATAAAAATTAACTTCTTTTATTGTTTTTTGTTGTTACTGTTTCCAATACAACTTTTGAAAATAGGAAACAAAATGAAAACAAGGTGGTATTTTGTAACTAAAAGTGAAAATAGACATTTTCTCAAACCAAATGTCCCTTGATTCTGTGATATGTTAGAACTCTATTCTCAAGCAAGACAAGTTTGTTGTTAATGTTTGTTTCAGAATACAATTGATGAGTGACATACATGACGACAGGCTGAGGGTATTATCCACTTTTCTTGTAAGCACCCTAGTTCTGTTTAGGAACCTCGTTGGGAAACTAAATTCCTTCTATTATTGGAAGGAATCAATCACTAAGAGAAGGAACTGCTGGATTCTGGTAGTTATTATTTCTTTGAAGGATTTTGTCTATCGTCTTTTTCCTGGGATAAAATTAATCAGTAGATCCTTTATCCTTGTAGTTTTACTAAAATTTTAAATAAGTCCTTATAGTTTGAAAGATTTTAACAGAACCCCTGAACTTCTAAATTTTAGTAAAATAAGTCCTTATTTGCTAATGGCCATTAAGACATATTTAACGATTTAATTTTTGCTAAATTATAAAGACTTATTTGAAAACTTTGATAACTATTGGTAATTCATTGTACACTCGTAGCACAAGTTAATGAATCTTTAGACTTTATGTGTTTTCTATTAGGTGTTTATAATTTAGCGAAAGTTAATGGCTGCAGCAAGTACGAGTTATTTAAAATTTGACAGAAATACGGGGGCTCCGGTAAAATTTTAAGATATTGGAATCTATTTGAAATTCAGTAAATTATAAAAACCTACCAAATAATTTAACCTTTATGAGGGGTGGGGGAGGTACAAGTTCCTATCTTGGAGATCAGTGCTGGTGTCAATTGAGATACAAGCTCTTTGGCTCTTTATTGCATGTTTTATTTTTCAGCTTCTTCAATAATATACGATCATTTCTAATAAATTACGCGAGCAAATCACTTGTAATGTGTTTTGGGTCTTTATGATTAGATGTCAAGGCCCTACTGACTAATTTTCCTTAATTTTTTTTCCAGTTACGAAGTTTTCATCTGTGTTGGTGATTATATCCATATAGAACACGAGGAATTTTGATGATTTTTTTTTTTTAGATATTTGCATCGGTAAATTATGATTTTATAGATTTAGATGAGTTGACAATTTTGATATTTATATATCTGTAGACATCTAGGAATATCCTTGGAAATGCTATTGAAACTGGTCAGAATATTTGGTTCAGTAATCTATTCAACTGTATCAGCTACACAACCTGTTGGTGTTGATATCGAGGCAGAGCAAAGGTGTTAACTCCTCAGGGCTTTTCACATATATTATATATATATATATATATTGCATGCTGATTCATTTTTTGCTTGTTAACGAGGTTCAGGCTAGAACGTTGCAACGTCTGTTTCACAGAGCTTGAAAAACTCAAACGGTTTTTACCTTCTCTTTCAAGGTATCAATTCAAGTTTCTTTATTTGGCTTTTCTGGTAAAAAAAAAACCCTCTTATTTTAGCCGGTTTTGGCAATGGTAGTAGTGGTAAATAGTTTCAAATATTTAGCTTGAAATCCTCTCAAGTAACGTAGAAACATTAAAAAGCATGAATACTTTCAAATAATTGAGGTTCAGCGAGTTGATATATTACTAGGGTAATTGAGAATTTCTCGTGCTAATTCTCATTATTTGTTGTCTCTTCACCTGTAGAAGAGGAGGATCAATTGCAAAATCTGCACAGGAGTTGAATCTGGCTTTGCAGGATGTTTCGTGATCCTGTCTTGATTCAATTATTTCTGCTGCTCAAATTTTGCCGGTGCTTCTGGGGTTTTGTGCATTTTAAAGATTTAAACCTCTAAACAGCCACCGAATAGTTTGATGCGTCGTCCTTTGGCATCGAATGAAGCCTTTTCCTGTATGTACATTTATTGCTGTTAAAAATTCATGGTAATTGATTAGTGGAGGCACTGATGACTGCTAATTCTGCGACATATACTCGAAGCCAAAGCTTATGAGACATGTCACCCTCTGCTGATGGTTGCACAGCTGACTATAACGTGTCGTCATCTGCTTAATGTGAAGATCTCTGTCCATTCGACAACTAACCTAATCTGTGGCGCAAGATACTACTGCCTATCTAATCTTATTTCAAAATTTCATGATTTTTGTTATGGTTCTTTAAGTGCCGTAATACACAGTGAGTGGGGCCGTTCATACTTCTATTTGTTGCATATTCTTGTATGATTTCTTTCAATGCTTTTGGTGAAATATGACGATAAATTTGTGTCTTGTATGAGCTGAGAAATGAGATAACAGATTTGTCAAATATTCTGGTATATTTATGGACTATCTAAATATGAACTATATAGAATTCCCATATTTTAGGTTATTTACAAAACAGGCATTCGGTCTAAACTCATTCAGACTAATCATTTAGACACTTGAGTTTGATTACTCATAAGAGAAAATGGTCTTAAGTGTTACTATCAATTAGAAATTTAAGGATTTTATTTGATTCGTTAAAATGTAAGGGTAACACAATATAATGTTAAAAATAGTTGTGGGACAAAATAAAAGAAGTGTCGAGAGATGCACTAAAGATATGTAGTTGAACTCAATTACGGAACTACTTTTTGTTTAATTAAAAGTTAAATTTGTTCTCATCATATTTTCTCTTTGGTACATTTTCACTTCTCACACCTTTCACGACTTTCTTTGGCAATTTCCGTCCTTTTCAGTTTTATGTGATTGCATATTTCCTGCTTTTTTCTTTTTTTTTTTTGACAAAACTGCTTACTTTTTGGTGTATCGAGGAATGCAGTATTCATGTGATCACAATATATAATATAATATTTATATATTATACCATATTAGTATAATATTTATGATATATAATAATTGTAATATATTAAAATATATAGTATTGTTTGAATTTAGATAATTAATAATAGTTAATAATAAAAAAGATGTTATAGTTTGTGTTATTAAACTTGACTAGATGGGCTGGTTTGATCGGTTCAACTTAGAACCAGACTCATGATTGGTATGATCAATTCTTTATATAAAAAATGCAATTTGCCAGTCTAAATAGGTCGTAAATCAAATTAATTTAGTCTACATTAGTAACTTGGATTAGCACACGCTTGTCATATCAGGCTATTATGCTAAGAGTGTTTAGACATCACATTGTCCAACATTTTAGGCTTAGGTTCACATGGTCCAACATTTGCATGGATTGGATTGAAATTTGTGTGCTGCCAACACATGGGAGTCACTTTGAAGTTCCATATTAAAATTGATTGTTTTTTGCATTAAGAGAAATTTGAACCTAGGTTTTGTTCCTGACAATGGTGCATGAAAAGACTTTAATCACTCCACCAAATCACATTATTGGTACATGAAGCACAAATTTAATTTATATACATATCTTTTACATAAAGTTAAAAAAAAAATTATGTATATCAATTTATATTATTGAACTAGTGATTTGTTAGTTCAATTAGTGATTCATTAATCTATTTTTTCATTAAGTTAATGGAAAATTTGGTTTCATAACACTAATTGTAGTAAATTTAATATTATTTTGTTTGTACTAATTATTGTCTATCAAACAATGCATAAAACAAAAATTATTTTGTAACTTCAATGTTTGTTTTGCATTATTCTTCTAATGTTGTATCTTAGTGTGTGTCAAACGCACCTTAAGTGTTGAAAGTAAGAAGTTATTTGATTTTCATGTGTAGAAATGATTTGTCGAAAAAGGCTTTCAAGAATACATGTATCTAGACTAATGTGGAAAGTAGGTAATGAAGATATTGTTCGACTTATATTTCAAATAGAACAAAAAGAAGTATTACTCAACAACTCTTTTGGAGGCAAGACTCAAGTTTAGATATGTCCAAAACCAAAAGATAAATTAATATGTAGAAATATTTGAGAACATTTTGAATATGGAAACCACTAAAATGTAAAAGGCATTCAAAAACATGAAATTTTACATTAAATTGCATATAGGAGAATTACACATCATTCTAACAAATAGCCTATCGATTGGACAATTGTCAACCAATTGCAATCACAAGATTTTGGAAAAATTCTCTCTCAACTAGTCATCAACCCAAAAGGAATGTGACTATTATGACCTTAATGTGACAAATGTAGTAGTTGGAAATTTAGATTATGTAGAAAAATCAAGTTTTGTTACAGATGTTAAATAAGACCTCCATTACCTTCTTGAATATAGTGGTTCAACCTAAGAGGTTCAAACTAAATAGAGTTGTTGAAGACTTTTTGAAAGGTAGAGGTTAATATTCCCTTCTTTGATTCTTTCAAACAAATTTTAAAGTATGCAAAGTTTCTTAAGGAGTTATGCATGCATAAAAGAAAGCTAAAGGATGATGAGAAAATAAAGATAGGGAGGAATGGTTTTGCATTAATATAAGGTGAAAGTAAGCAAAACATTTTTACATTGATTCAACCTACTATGCCTCAAAAGTGTAAATGACTAGGAACTTTTACTGTCCCATGCACCATATATGACCACACATTTAGAGACATGATGTTGGATTTAGGTGTTTCCATAAATGACATGCCTACATTAGTCTACAGATCATTGAACAGTGGAGAGCGAAAACCAACTAGTGTGGTCATTCAATTAACAAACAAGAGCACTGCACACCTACTTGTATTCTAAAAGACATGTTGGTTCAAGTGAATGAGTTGATGTTTCCAGTAGGTTTCTGCATTATAGACATAAAGGATGAATCATCTAAACACAAGTACAGATTGGTCTTATGGAAATCATTCTTGAGAACAAGGACCAAGATAGATGCATGTAAGATCATTTATTTTTTTGTTTTGATATCCTTGATTTGTTGTATGATGTTTATGTAGATTTATATGTTGACTTAAAATTATTTTATTTCACTAACCAAGATTGCATCACTTGGATTCTATTATATTTATTTTTTTAATATTTCTTATGCTTCATTTACATTTTATTTACTTTTACTTTAATTCATAATGTATAAAAATATTATTTCTTTCAAAAATTGATATACAAATTTATTAATTTGTATATATATTATTGAGATTATTGGAATAGATTGCACTTAATCTTCTAATTGTTTGTTATTCAGTGTACAAGAATTAAAAAAAAAAAGTCTTGTTAACTAGTATTATGAGGGCATTGGTTGAATCAATAAATAATTTTTTTTATTGAAAATCATGTTGGTGTTGCATTGGAAATCATAAGGGAAACAATCTTAAATAAAAACTATCCATTTTTTTATTCACTGCCTTAGAGACACTTGTAATTTGTTAGTTTTATCCATACCAAAAAATCATATTATCATGTTTTTCCTTCTAATTCATGAAAACTTTATTTTATCACTAATCTTTTGTTCGGTTGAGAGAAAATAAAGTAAAGGAGGAGAGAAAAGTTTTAAATTTAAATTGAAAAGAAAGTAAAAGAAAATAAAATTGTGAGTTTTTGTTTCTAGAAATTAATTTTTCTCTTCATTTTTCTTTCATTGTCTCTCTAATAAATAATAAGAAAAAAAACATTATTATTTGTGTTTCCTTTTTTCTATATTTTCTTTCTTTTGACTTTCATCCTTTCCAAACATAAGGTTAGTTTATGTGACTTATCCTTATTTATTAATTTTCAAAACATCTAACAATTACTATGTTGGATAATATGGACCAAAATAATTGCAACAAAAATTTACCCATTATTGGATCCATGTAAAAGAGCATAAGTTGTGTTTAGTGTTTTACCTCTTTTAGTGTGATTAACATTAATCTTTAGTGAATCATGTAGTCCAATAATGGTGCCTAGACTTCTATGAAGTCCACGAAAACATATTCTTTTACCATCTCACAATCGAGGAAGGGACAGTAATATTAGTTGTTGCACATTCAAGAAAGTCTATGACGACTAAGGTTTCTCATGCACACTAAGGGTAGCGTATAACAAGAGTGATGTGTTGTTTACTGCCTTTGGCACTACTTATATATAAAAATTCTTGACATTTTAACCTAACAATATTGAGCTCTTGCGTTTTGACCATAAGAAACATGACACATGTTTCTCATCTTTTAAACTCTCCTTGAATGAGTTTATATGTTATAAGTTCAACCGAAAATAAATATTACAATTATATTTAATATTTCTTTTTTTCCTTTAATTTTTTATATATGTGTGATCTTATCAGTTCACATAATGGACCTCAATATTAAATATCTAGTACATAAATCAACATATTACATATTACTAAAAGTTGTGTGACTTCCTAGTAAATAAATTCTTTTCATAGGTTTTCATTGTTTGGTGGCCCTTCGATGTCATTTTAAATCTCATATTATACAGCTATGGAATTGGATCATATTTTGAGTTGTACTAAATATTTTGGCATTAGAATTACTTGCAATATTAAATATTTTGGTATTAGAGTGACTTGTAATTATTATTGACTCTTGGAAAGATGAATAATTCTTGAAAAACTTAAATATATTTTTAATCTCTGTAATTTATGTGATTTTTGTTTTTGTCATTGTAATTTTTTTAAAAAAAAATTAAGAACCCTAAAATTCTTTTTTTTTTTTTTTGCATTTGGTCCTTGCTATTAAAAAATTTTAAAGATGGGTGACATGGAAAACAATTGTTGACGTTAGTTAGTGCCACATCAACACATGATGATGTCAACAAGTATCACATAAACAAAAAATGTCATGTCATGAAAGTCATGTCAATAAAAACTAAAAACAAAAGACAAATTTATAGGGACTAAAACAATAAAAAAATCATAGAAACTAAAAACAAAAATGATAGAATTTACTTGAACTAAAAATAAAAAGAGCATAATTTATAAGAACTAAAAACAAAAAATCAATGACATTTACATAAACAAAAAAGGTATTTAAGTCTTACATTAAGGCTTGATCTAACCAATTTGAAGGTTTAGTTAACCTAAAAACCTACTTATATGGCTTGTTTTATTTGAAGGCCTGACCCTTAGCAAACTACTTAATAAAGTATGGTAGGCTTTGAAAATGACTAGACCAAGTTTAAGAAATAACTCATAACAAATATTAGATAGTTTTTAGCACTAAATTCTATACACAAGTCAAATTTATTTAAGTCAAACATGACTAGATGAAGGGAGATATGGTCTTGGTGTTATAATGTTTTTGGTGATAATTATAGGTGATAGTATGATGATGGTTTAAGGATTATACTATACATTAACTCTATAGTTAAAATTTGCAAAAGTAAAAACTCAATTGCCACAACATTCAAAACAATTTCTCCTTATCATTGCATCTATAACACAACATTGATTTTGTGAAATGTCTCTCAATTCATGTTCATGTAAAACCTTTTAGAATAACAAAAGTTATTGGCACAAGTGATTTGACACTTGAGTACCTTAACCAAGGTTTAGGATTAAATCTTTGACTCAAATAATGAAACTACAACAAAAGGTATCACTTTACTCCCAAATGAGTTGAACTTGGTTGAACTAGTGGAAGGGAGATTAATTGGATACCAAATAAAAGCCTCAAATACCTCTTGGTTATACAAAAAAAAAATTAAAATAGGTTAAACCTTAATTTGCAATAAGAAAAAAAATCAATTTGTACTTTTGTAATTTTGAACTAAGATAGACTTAAACTTATCAAAACCTAACCAATTTCAACCCTTAAATGTTTATTTTACTTAAACTTATCAAAGCTTAATTAAATATAATTAAATATTTATTTATATTAACATTTAATTTAAGATTAAATTTTTTTCTATAATACAAAATGTTATTTTTTATTTTTAGTTACTATAAATTATATTTTTTAATTTAATTTTAATAAAAATTAGTTTATATAGTTTTTTTTTTTTCATCTGTAACATGACATTGTTTTGCTATCATAACTCTTGCTAATTCATCACGTGCTTATGAGATACTTGATGTCAACAATAATTTGCCACATCAACCACCATTAAAAATGTTTTACAAAAACCAAATGCAAAAACAAAAAAAAAAATAATAAATTCTAGGAACTTTTTAAAAAAAAAATATAATAACAATAATAAGAAATCGAGTAAATTACAGGAAAAAAAAAAACATTTAAGCCCTCCTAACAATTTGACTTAACTAACAATTACTCTTGAATTTTGACAAATTCTTGCTAAACTATGTCAAATTTGTTCTACCTGCGTACCATTATTCTTCTGTGCATAATATGTCAAATAGCACTTGAACATGCTTCCACTTCTTCTTAATATTAAATTGTTAGATATGTTAAAGACCAATGCGATTTTCAACTCGTGCAAGACCTCCACTAACAGGCACAACCTACTCGTACACCAAAAGTTCATCTAAATGACAATACCAAATAAAAAAGAATGACTTTGAAGTTAAACTCACCCAAAAAGTTACCTTTTCGTATGCATAAGCGTTACAACCTTTTTTTAACCAAATCGAAAGTACAATTCATGAAATGAAATCAACTACAATCAATCCCAGTTTAAATCTTGAAGTATTTGTAACCATACTCAGGGTTTGTCATCCCCTCTTCCCAATCACCCATGCGGCGACCACCAAAAACAATTTGTTGGATTCCAAGATATCTGCCATTCAGAAAAAGGTCAATCATAATTGCTTTTCCAAAACAACTAACAAAAACAATTGTCTTATAATTACATATATTATCTACTTTGTTGCATGAAGTTTGGTATTCGTACTTACTCCGAGCTCAAAACAGTTAAGCAGTTGAGGAGCACATCAATTGCAAAATAATCAGATGTACCCAAGTCCACCCTGTAAGATATGTATAATGC
Source organism: Pachyrhizus erosus (assembly GCA_026544285.1). Taxonomy (NCBI): domain Eukaryota; kingdom Viridiplantae; phylum Streptophyta; class Magnoliopsida; order Fabales; family Fabaceae; genus Pachyrhizus; species Pachyrhizus erosus. The sequence continues at coordinate 16,771 of JAMLFT010000078.1, read as the reverse complement.
TAAAATGTATTGTACTAACACGAATCTTGATCAAATCACATCTTTTAGAGTTATATAATATTACAATTATATAATAAGACATCACATGTGATGGGCTAATGTGACGTGTCATTCATATAAGAAATTTCTTCCTCCGATTTTTTACTTTATTCATTCATCTTTAGCTCCATTTTCACGCATTTCAAATTTTAAATATTGGAATTTTGATTTGTTTTACCTCACCAACCTAAACTTTAATTATTATTTTACCAATCCAAACTAACATTTATTTTCTCCAAATATTTTTCAAGACTTTTCCACTTTCTTCATTTTCTGTCTCATTTTTTCAGCTGCAAAATATTTCATCTCTTCCTTTTTTTTTTTAATCTTTTTCTTTTATCATTCTGTTCTATTCATCCTTAGCAAAAGTGTTGAACACCTCCAACAAGAAAATGGTAGAATCCTGGAAAGAATGGTCAAAACTTGAAAGGAATAACAAAGGACAACTCTTATCTTGTTATGAAAAACATTTTTTATCTCCAATTTTCTAGTTTGTGTCTTGGTCTCAATCATGTAATCCAAATCAATCCTAAGAAAGTGTCTTGGAGAATTCGGTTAACATTAATTTATATATTGTTTTTTATTAAAATTTGATTTCTTTTGGTTCATTTCACGAGATATATCATTCATGTTACTTTTTTTTTATTAGTTTCTCAGTTTATCAATACACATTACCTTCAAAATCTCAGTTTATTTTTTCATTTTTTGGGATTTTTAAAGGATTAAATATATTTTTATTACTTAAAAATAAATATTATTTATTTTAATTTTTAAAAATTCTTATTATTTTGATCTTTTAAAACATATTTATTTAAGTCTTTGTTATTGAATAATTGTATTAAACAATCACATGACAATAACAATAATTTAGTAACTTATTACATCATTAAAAAATTTGATAAAATAATCACATGTATTTTTTTATAAAAATGTATTTTTATAATCTTTCATTAACTAATTAGACATCATTAATTATTATTTAGTAAAAAAATTACATATAATTATTCTGTCAAACTCTTTGATGAAGCAACAAATTACTATACTGTCAATGTTAGTGTTATATCATCATTTAACACAATTATTTGACAACAAATACTTATATAAATTATGTGTATATTAAAAAGACAATTCAAACGACTAAAATAAAATATAGCCTATTTTTAAAGAAAAAAAGACATACTTAACCCTTTTTTAAATGTACTTTGTGCGTTCAATTAGTTCTGTTTACGGCTTTAAGTTTTGCAACCCATTATTTGCTTTAAAATTGTGAAGACTTACCAAAATTTGCTCGTTGTGATTAACTGAAATCAAATAAAAATATAAAAAATTTATGTAACATTATGAATTTTATCTTTTGATAGAAATTTTGCTGAAAAACAATTGGATTGTTTAGAGTTTAAAGAGAAATTCTCTACTTTCAATATCTAATTAGATTAGTTACTGCAACAAAATTTCGTACTTTACACATTGAATTTTTATTGCATATACTTATTTGAAAAACCTTATTATAGTTTAAATTTATCTTTATCATTCCTTTTTTTTTTTAACCTCCGTACATTTAAGGTCATAAAACGAGTTTTTTTTTGTTTTTTTAAGAGTCGAGTTCTAGAACTGATACCAAACACGTCCCCAGTTATCTTGGAACTCAATATCACTGATATCATGGAAAGATGACGGCATCACTTTGAAACCCCTATCTGCATCATATAGTGAATCATACTCCACTGATGAATTTGCCAGCTGTCATCAATTCAAGATAATTCAGTGCTTGTTAAAATGTAACAGCTACAAGTAGGAAACTAGAAATAGAAGACAACGCCATGCCTCATGGCTAATGCAGGCATATCATGACCATATTTCCAAACAGCAAAATCAATTAAAGTGTCTTCTGTTGTTTGGAATTAAGAAAGTCAATATAAAAATAATTGAGATTAAGTTACTCCATGAGGAAGAAAGTTACTTTTCACTCTCATCATTCATTTTCTAAACATCTATTAATTGTAATGAATAACTAATCTTAATCATAAGATTTTAAGAAAATTAATGATAAAACTAAAAAATAATTTTTAAAATTACTCTAGAAATAACTTGATCCCTCTTTTTAAAAAAATGTTAATAATATACTTTCTATTACTCTTTCAAACACATTCTTCACTACTAGCTAAAATTTATTAAGAATCACAAAATTAAGTGGATCTTACTTCTAGTTTAATGGGTCTCATGGGTGATATCTTAGTTTCCAATAGATTTCTACAAAAATATTAGTGTTAGGGAATGTATTACTAATACTCCTCAATATTTATTCCTAGCTGTTTTGGAACAGACAAAGAAAATGATCCTAGAAATTAGTATATATGAAGAGACATATGATTGGCAATTGAGATCTAAAGCCAGTTACTGCTAACGTGCGAGCATGCATTTTCAGATGCCTAACTACCATAATGTGCCTGTGCTTACATTTCATGTTCCAAAACAAATCCTCCTCCTGTGAACTAACTTCTTTAGCAAAAGAAGTGAGAACCTTGCTTACTTTTCACTACATCCAGGCAGCAATGCAGTGACTCTTGCTCATTTGACATTGTACTAGAGTTATACAATGTGTTGCTTCCAAGCAACAACCTAACATCAACACTCTCACCCATTGATTCATGTCATCATGGTAGTTAAATCAAGATTCAAACCTGAATCAGAAGACCTATTTTCCAAATCGCAAATCAAAACGTAATGTGAATCCTATGATTCATGATCAACAATAAAAAATAACATAGCATATACAAGCAAACAACTAACAAATAAAAGCACAACTTCGTGATCAAGAACTAAATCATAAATCTAGGAGCATTTTAACATCAAGAAACATATCAAAAGTCATATATATATATATATATATATATATAAACCAGTACAATAAAATAGTGTGAAAAGTGAGTGAGACACGCACATAGCACAATGGGACAGACTGGAAGAGTAGAAGACAAGAAACAGGCAAAATGAGAGTATAGGAAAAATGAGACACCCTGGGTCTGATTGGAGGGAAAGAATCGCTCATTTGCACTTTTTATTACTAATTTTTTTATCGTATTGTGTATCGTACGATACTGATATCAATGCATGTCATAGGGATTCAACATTCGACAAAATTTTACATTGATTTACAGGAAAGCAAATCATGGCAGTCGAGACAACTAAAATTCATTGCAATGGTGGGAGAAATGGTCCACATCCAGAAGAGCTAATTGGAATGTTGCATAGCCAAAGAGTAGACACGCAACCATAACGATTCGTTGTAGTAAGAAAGAAAGGCATTGGTACGAACATTCACTGCCAAGAATCACCTATGGAAATTATTCTCCAAAACTCATCGTCTATAACATTTGGAAAATTCAATCAAGAATAGCATCAAGTTTGAATACGAGATCTAAGAAGCTAGGGAAACATGTCAAGAATATGAAAAGAAATCATTATATAATGACTTGCAGATAGGCTAGAACCCAGCAAAACACAAGATAAGACCAATTGAAACAGGGAATCATTATATCAATGCATTAAAATACAAGAACCTACAACGGAACAAGCTAATCCAAGACAAACTCAAAATACTAAAGCATGAATAGAACAAGCTAGAGCATAGAATTAGTGACAAACTGGGTTGATAATACAGTAAAGTATGAGTTAGTAGAACTAAACAGTGATGGCTTAGAACTAGCTGATGATGTGTGGGAAGATTTTATAAGAAAATGAGAAACAGTTTTTCTGATTCTGAATGTGCTTGAGCGAGTTTTACTACTCAGCTGAATGATTTATATATATCCACAAGTATTACACAGTTAATCAATTCAATGCCAACTACAATTTCCAAGACAACAATTTAAGTTATCACTAGTCCCTAATATGCATTAAAAGTAGTTATACACAAAGTATCTAGGTTACTTAGAAAGAGAAACAACATTAAAAATGCTGTTATTTTCTTAAAAAAAAAAAAATCCTATTTCCAACAGGTTTCCAGCGACAGTCTTATACCTCCTAACTAATTCACAGCCTCTGAATGCGATGGTGATTGGTGATATCCCTTTTTGGAAAAAAAGAAAAGGAAGTGACTAAACATTGGTGAAACAAGAATGGCTGGAAGCAAAACTGTAAGATTCTAAGGAGAAAAGGGAACAAATAGGGCTGGGCTTGGTTGGCCTTACCAAATTGGGAAATTATGGGAGAAGACTAGGCCAAGGTGATGCTCTCACATGTACTGGTCATCAATCAAGGTGCCATATCTACAGAAGCTTCTGGCAGCACAAGGTCACGTGTGTAGCAAAGTTAAGAACAGTGTTCTAGTTATGGACTGATTAGAGGGAGGAGAATCTCCTGGTGCAGCCACATACTGACAGCTCGGACAGCACAACCCTGAGCATGGCAGCCATGGCAAAGGCTAGTGCATAGCTTGAGGGATTCAGATAGTCATGGGACAGACATGCCATGAGGAGTAGGAGACACAAACAAATGCGAGTTCTATAACTTTTGGACGTGGCACCGTGGACATAGGTCATGGTGGATGGAACCAGGATACAACACTAATGTTGAAATTATCAGAAAAAAATAAAATGTAGAACGAGGGAATAGGTAGTGTCAAAGTATTATGATATGTGTGACCGAAAGACCAATGAAATACTTCTATTTGCGCTAATTTTAGAAGACTAATATAAATGATAGGGAGTACAAATCGAAAACCCTGGTAAAAATACTAACCTAAAGACGAGTCAAACGATAAAAAATCTATTCTTAAGAGATATTTTAGCATTCTTATGTATCTCATCAGAGTATGTATTTACAAACAAATACACCTAAACCATTGGGCTTGTGAATCTCAGTTTCACCTTCTCCCATGCGTTGTTTCTCCTCTCTGCTTTCTATCTCGTGATAAATACAAGAAATGGTCACAGAACTTACAGGAATTCAAGTCAATAGACTCAATATATTGATTGTATGATTTCATTATAACCAACATATCTGTAAATCTAACATGTGCCATTGAAGTATTGGACACCAACAGAAAACTGAAGAAGCATCGAAGGAGAGAGAATAACCCTGAAATAAATATACTGAAGGAGAAATGATCATGGCCTAACCTGCAAATTTGAAGAATTGAAGGCACCAAGGCGACCCATGACATACCACGATTGAATAACCTGCATATTTTACATGAATAATACAGAAAGATTTTATGAATAAACATAACTATATATTAAAAGCTAAAAATCTAAATTAAACACTTACATTCCCAATTAGATTAACATCCCGATCTGATGGTGATCCATACAATTCAAACCAGATATATGAATCAACAGGATTAAAGCTGCAAGAGGCATGCTGTAATTAGTATGATGCTGGAAGAAAGAGTTAATGATGGCTCAGATTCTGAATATGCAAAATTACAAATACATTTTGATACGTATACAGAAATTGTGGAAATGCAATTATGTTTATAATTATGACTGCGCCCAAAAAGAAACATTTTGGCTTCACCACTCTCTTTCAATAATACTCCTTCAGTCCTTCGTATCCTTAATATAAGACACTTGTAAAACGCAAACCAATAAAATTAGGTAAATTATTTTATAGATTTTTTAAAAATTATTACTAATGTACTAATTTTATCCTTATTAATAATCATTATTAATTTGTTGCAGGTGATGTGAAAACATTGAAGTCTAAGAATATTATACATCACTATTAATAAAAAGCACAAATACTTAGAATATTTAATAAGGACAAATAATAAAAAAATTAAATGTTTCATAAAAATTATAAAATGTCTTATAAAAAAAACCATCAATTCTTTCTAAATAATGTCTTATATTAAAGATGGGAGAGAGTAGAAAAGATAGAAATTACAGGTGAGGGCAAGGCAAGTTTAGAAATTCTCCTTAAAAGAAGGGGGAAAAAAAGGAAAAGAAACAACCAGCCAAAGAGGTTGATAAATGCGATGAGGATGTCAAACTCATCGCTTATCAGTAATACAAATTTCCTTGAAACAACAAAAAGTAAAGGGCAGTTAGGCACTCTCTGCAAAAGCTGAACACTGTAGTAAAATCTTGGCCTTGTTCCTAACGAAATCTTTGAAGTTATCGTGAGCAACTGCTCCAAGGTGAAAGGACACACCCAATGTTCATCAAGAGCACACACTGCATGAGCATCAGTTAACTCAAGCTATTTGTGTGCAACACAATCTGCATATGTGTAAGAACTATTTCCAAATTAACACCACTCAATTTATTTATTAAATGAAATATTTGACAAACAGAAGACGAATATGGGGCCTTAACTAATGTGAAAAGCAAGTATATTGAAAGGACTCGTCAAGGAGTACAAAAAGAGGGAGGAGCCAGATGCTTGGTGTTGAAACAGTAATAAATTGTGATACGAAATCCATAGCATTTGCAGTTAGATTAAATATTTATACAGGAAGAGAAGAGAAAGAAAAAAGGATTATTTATGAGTTTACTCTCTAAAGGTGACTTTAAAAGCAAGCACGGATCCTGTTTTTGACTTTTGAAAGTCTCTACCCTTCTTTCGAACCCTATCTTCCACCCGTTTCCTCATGAGTTCAGGGTTGCCAATACTATCTCCAAGAACGGCACGGAGTTCAGCGTCGTCTTTGCAAGCATTTTCCAGGACTCTGCAACCAAAGCATTTATGTATTTAGTTAAATAGATAGATAGAAGCAAACATTCATACATCAACACAACACAACACACTTTGCCCAAGCAGGGTAGTTGTTGAGGCGGTCGTATTCCCGCTGATGTTTCTCTTCGCGAATTCTAAGCAACCTGCGACCTCTGGCAGTAGTTCCAGACCCTTTGATGCCTTCTTGTTTTCTGCTACTGCTACTGCGAGTGTGAGAGTTACCATTGGATTCGGAGAGAGCAGAAACAGAAACAATCACAGGCCCAACACTCGTTTTGGCAGTTAAGGAAGAGAACCAACACCCCATGCCCATAGATTTGCCCCCCGCCCACTGCCAACGGCAACAACATCCATACGCCATCCCTCTCTCTCTTTCACGTCTTCTGCCTTTCTCTCTTACTCCGTGTATTTTTCAAATATCTACTACTATTTCTCTTTATTATTTTTTTAACGTATCCAATGGACAATTTATCCACCACTTCTTAATTTATTTTTATTACATTCATTCAACACTGTTATATTACAATTCTAACATATTTTTTACTTTAATAAAACTTCTAAGAACTTTACAATTAACTCATACTTTTATTTTTATTTTTTTATTCTGACAAACAAAATGTTAAAAACTTAATTTCTATATAAAAACCGGTTCTACACTTATGAATTATGCCAGTAAGTTCTAATGGTAGAGAGTGTCATAGAACAGATTTTTATTTCTAATAACTCCTAAGAATCTAATGTTGAAAATGACCTTATGAATAATGCTTTGTAGACCCTAATGGCTCATAAGTGTTTGTATTCGAATAAAAATAGAAGAAAAATTATAGATATAATAAAATTGATAATCTAAAATAAAATAAAGAAAAGTGATTGGTGTTAAATGAGTGTTGCTACTTATAGCTTGTTTATGTATTAATGTTGTATTATCATTATTTAAGGAAGAATAATACCAAATAGAATAATACAAAGGAAGTGGATTAATTTGAAGTGTAATGTTATGTTTGGGGATTACTAAGGGCTCATCTCCAGCCTACCAAATAGAATGAATGGGAATAGAATAAGATATATATATATTAAAAAAAAAAAAAAATCACCCTCCCTTCCTTGAGGAAATTTACCCCTAAATCTGCCTCATGCCATGTTTTATCTACAGATTTGTAGATGTGAAATATTTGAATTTTAGGGAGACAAACAAATTAGCAAAACACTCCATTGTTTACATAAGACCCATTAATTCAATTTTTATGTCTCTATTTTAATATGGCATTATCGTGTTCCATCCCAACATGGAAAACTTTGCCATCATATTTGCCCTTACAAGCCACAAAAGTTTTCGAGGATAATGAAACAGGGTTATCCGCAAAACCAATCATATTTTAAAATCCAAGATACTGATTATTTCCATTATAATCTCATTTAGAAGTACTCCGTAATATTAACAGAGTATACCAAAACCCACTCGATCAAAAGCTAGTAACTAAATCCTCCATTTTATGATATGGATAAACAGCACAAAGTTTCATAAATAAATAAAAGCCACAACATAACCCCGCATCAGTTGGTGCCACGCAGGCGAATATCACATTCATTTCAGCATATCTTGCATTATTTCACTATGCAGATCTTTATAACAGAGGCAGCTCCAATACGATGCAGAGCAACAACTGCATCACCAGGCTTACAAAGCCCCCTTTCTGTTGCAGACTTAAGAGCAGCTTCCAGAATCACCTCTGTGGATTCTGCATCAGTAGCTTTCGCAGATCCCTCGCCCAATATAGGGATCAAGCCCCTGTATATTAGGCTGTGCCTTGCTGGCGTCTCATCACTGCAGGTCCAATCAAATGAGTCTGTGGTCAAAACGGGAACCACCACTGACAAGATTGGAACCGCCGGCCTATACTTAGCAACTAACTTGGCTGTAGACCCGCCACGAGTCAGCACGACAATGAGTTTTGCTTTGGCCTTGTTAGCTGTGCGGACAGCGGACGATGCAAGACTTTCCAATGGACTCATAGGCAAAGGGGTAGACCTAATCATCTCTTTGAAAATAGCACCATAGTCCAGGGATGACTCTGCTTCAATACAAATACGAGCCATGATTTTCACAGCAAGTTCAGGGTAAGCCCCAGCAGCACTTTCACCACTAAGCATTACACAATCTGTTCCATCAAGAACTGCATTAGCTACGTCCGTAGCTTCAGCTCGGGTTGGCCTGGGAGACTTGATCATTGATTCAAGCATTTGGGTAGCAGTAACCACAGGCTTCCCAACAAGATTGCACTTATATATCATCATTTTCTGTGCCAGAAAAATCTTTTCAACTGGGATCTCCATTCCAAGATCACCACGTGCCACCATAAATGCATCAGTTTCGCGTAGGATTTCATCAAAATTCAGAACTCCCTCCTGATTCTCAACCTTGAAATACACAAAATCATTAAAATATAAATCAGGATTTCTGAATTGAAAGAGAACTGATAGAAGATATTATTCAGCATATGTTAAACTTGTGTATGATGGAAAAAAAAAAAAAAAAACACAGCCCATGACAGAGCAACTGAGAAACCACAAATAAAAAAAATAGATCACAAATAATAAAAAACCTCTAGTTATTATGGAAGATGCACAGATTTATTATTATGGAAGTTGCATAAGAATGCAACAAAAATACCTTTGACATCAACTGAATATTCTTTGCATGTGGCCCCAGAACCTTCCGAACATTAACCAGATCTGAGCCTTTACGAACAAATGAAAGAGCAATCATGTCAATCTTGTTGGGTACACCCCATCCAAGAATATCTTCCTTATCCTTCTCAGTAAGTGTGGGAAGATCCACCACAACACCAGGAAGATTAACATTTTTCCTCTCACCCAACGTTGCAGTGTTTTTACAACGACATCTAACAGTACCAGCATCAGGATCACAAGATAAGACAGTGAGAGTAATTGTCCCATCAGAGCACAGTATGGTATTTCCAGGCTTCAAGTGGACAGGAAGCTTCTTGTAACTCATCGATATCATCTCCTGATCCCCCTTAATATCATAATCAGTAGTTATGGTGATTTCTTGTCCTTCTTTAAGTTGAATAGGTTTTCCATCTTTCAGAAAACCAGTCCGAATCTCAGGTCCCTGCACAAATACAGCATAAAGCGGATGTACACAGAAATGTTAATGATTTAAAGGATAAGAAATTGATCACCATAAAAAAAACAGAACAGTACAATGACAGGAACAAGCTTTCCTCCTCAACAAGATATTTATGAAATAAAATAATAATAATAATAATAATAATAATAATAATAATAATAAGCACCAAGCTGTCCAACTACTGCACAACCCAGGACTAAATGTAAAACTAAAAGCATAAACTGGTCATGAGAGATACGATAATTAAACACCAACGAGATACAATAGGCTCGTTAGAAAACCCAATCAAATAGGCCAAAAGCACTTTTGAACTTGTGTCTACAATCTAATAACTATACGCTCCTATATAAGGAATCAGAAATATTAAAAAAAAAAAAGGATAAGAAATATAGACCAATATCATGCTTATGGCTTACCACCATTCCATTGCCAAAATCATTGCCTACACATTGATCACTTAAAAAAAAATACAGTACGCATAGCATCTAGACATGGGAGAATCCTGTCTACATGAATTGAAAAAGGGGTCACTTTACGCATAGCCCATCTGATGTGTCTGGGTGAGCTTTTGTAAACTTGATTTTGATTTTGCAAAAATGATTTTGGTTAAAATTGATTTGGAAGTGAGGTAATCTGTGATTGAAAATTTTTATATGAAAAGCATCTTTGTAGTAAAAATCAGTAGACAATTCTCAACCTATAGCAAACGCTAAAATTTTTCGCTTTAAACCAAAATATACTGAAAAACAAATTTGATTTGAAACATCCAAATATCATTTTTTATCTTGAGAAGCACATTTCTTCGTTCAAACTTGATTTTAGAATCCCCTGACACCTTTCCTTACAATACAAGCTATAAAATTATAGAGTTGTCAGATGTCCCCAAATGCAGGATAATGTAATAATGTACTCGCTCAATCGTGAATGAACAATGGATGTATTAGTGGCACATGCAAAAGAAAGAGAATATTGTGGTAATTGATTATGATGAGTAGTAGCAGGCCAAACAGTTGAGAGCTGAATATGATCTTATAATGCAATGAAAGGGAACGAATTATATAGAATATATTAAAGTAAAGGTGAGATGACCGACCTTAGTGTCAAGCATGACGGCACAGAGTATTCCAGTATTGTGCATGGCAGTCTTGAGATTGTTGAGAGTTTCCTGATGATAATCGTGTGTGCCATGAGAGAAATTGAAACGAGCAACGTTCATCCCTGCCCTGAGAAGCTTCTCAATCATTTCTACGGATCGAGATGCAGGACCCAAAGTACACACTATTTTCGTCTTCGGAACGCGCCCATCAAGAGGCAGCTGCTTCAAGATCCCTTCGATGTCTATGTTCGCCATTCAAACTCAATTTTTCTATCCTTTCCTCTACTGCTAGTCCTCTCTACACAAATATATAAATAAATAACCAACGAAGCTGAAATAAACAAAAGTGTTTGGCTTCTTACGAGCAGAGAAAAGGAATACAGAACACGCCAGGCACAAACAAACCTTGCTTGGATTGAGACAACACCGGTCTCTGCCTTCGAAGCCCAACCAACTACCTCTCACTCGCAACTCGCAACTCGCAACTCGCAACTCGCAATTCGCAACGCAGGGGTTAGGTTAGGAAAGATATCTATTTATTTATTTACCACACCCTTCCGTACTTTATGCTAGACACTGTGTGTGTGTGTGCTGGGCTTGGATCTAATGTTTTCTTTCCTCCAAACAGCACGAAACACGCGTAGGATTTTTATTTTTGGTTGAATCTAAAAACTCACACCAGTCATTCCCACAGAAATACAAAAAGAAAAGTAGCTTAACTTTTCGCCTCCCCAGAAGCGAATATTACGTTTTCCGTGGGATAATTCTTTTCCTTTCTTTAGTTCTATAGAAATAAAATAAATAAACTAATCAATCAATCTTCTTGATTTAAATAGATTAATTAAAAAATAAAAATAATATTTTTATTAAAAATTACATGAGATATATCTATTAATGATTATCATTAAGGTACAAAAATATTTTTTTTCTTTTTACTGTCAATACTGTTGGAATATACTAGGTAGTATTTATTTACATAAGTATATGCAATATGTAAGAAATAGTATTACTTACTGTTTTGTGCGTCCTTTCGCTTTCAAATCCGAAGCGGCCCAACACCGTGGGTTCGGGTCCACCGATTTGTACTCTGCTGATTATACGCCCACGTCTCCTTCGGTGTGCGCCCCACGGTTTTGCGGGTGAGTCTCAAGAATGGTATTCTAGAATCACTTTCTACTTTGGTCCAAAATAAGAATCACTTTTTACTTTGTAGTTGTTTATTATATTCTTTTTCAACACTTTCCGTTCATTACGATGCACGTAATCACATAACTATATTTACCAACCTATTTATTTTGGGGGTAAAGAAAGCTCCCCATTTGCAGAAAAAAGAAATCACCCACGCTATATCCTCGACGAAGTTTCGGGGAGACTACGATCAAGACTTGAGTGATCAAATGGTCCTCTCACTCTTTTATGGATTGGTGAAAAAAGGGCGAACTCAGGTTGACATTCATAGCAATAATAATACAGCAATACTGGCTTTGTTGTATTCATATGACATTTAAAATTTTAAGAATATTTCTCATTTACTACTAATTAACAGCTATTTTAAAGAACATTTCATATAAAAAAATATTTTATATTTTTTAATTTTGTAAAATAATAATTAATTTTAAAAAAATTTACTAAAACATCATATGAATGTGAATGAGGTATTTATTTTTTATTTATACATTTATCTAGGAGATAACCTATTATTTATTTCATAAAAATAAAATTGTGTATATTAACAATTAATCTCCAAATTATTAAATATTGCCACCTTTTAGTTTTGTATTGACTTTTGTTATTATCATAAAATAAAGTTATATGTACAACATTAAATGCATAACTGATTAGTTGTCTTATTGAATGTCATGTTAAATGTGTAAGTTAATTTAAAATTTTGGAATGACCAATTTGAGATTCTTTTTTTCTAATTTCATCTTGTTGAAATCAAAATCATGTTTGGACAAGACAACTTGTTTTCCTTTTTTTAAAGGTATTATTTTGTATTGAGTTAGGTTTTATGGTTATTATACCTACCCCCTAAATATCCTATTTTCTCCAATTTTTCACTCTCTATTGAAAAATTGGATGGTTTGAACTATTTAATTTGGGCATCTAACATTGCTCTACGGATTAGTGAGTTAGGTCACAAGGCATGTTTCACCACTTCCATTGATTTTGTATTTGTGGTTGATCGTGCACAATTGGCAAAGGTCAATGTTCAACTATATAGTGTTATTGAGTCTACTTACTACCTTCCCTCAAATAGATGTTTCAATCCCACAACACTGACAAACTAGTTTTGAATGAGGTGTGCATTTTTTACACAAAATGATACTTACCAATTGTATAGTGTGTGTTGAGACTTTAAGACTCTTCTCACCCCTCAGCGATTTGATGGCTTTATGTTTGTCTATCTTGAGCGTGTTCATGTTGTCCTTCATAATTATAATGAACTCTTACCTTTTGTTGCTTCCCTCCTTGTTGAGGTTGAGAAGGAGTTGGAAAATAGTGACATCTTCTTTATGACTTTGGCCCTTTACAATTTACCGTTGAAATACTTTACTACATGAGATCTCATTATAGGGATACATCAACACTTGTTTCTTAGAGCAATACTTTCAGTCACTCTTGCATTGGATCATTTAGCTCCAATAGTCATCACAAATGTGATAATTGTCATTGTCTTGGCTATACCATTTACTATTGTTTGAAGCTACGTGGTAAACCACCTTGTTTTACTGTTGTAGCTTAGACATTTTTTGTTAATCCTACTACAACCACTACTCAACCTCGTGTTATGCTACTCTCAATGCTTATGAGGATTTTATCTTGTGGTTTAAGAGTTGTCAAAGTCTTAGTGTTATTGCTTCAATTATGCACACTAGTAAATATGCTACTTGCATCCTTAATTTCCTTTCCTAGGTCTTTGGGTACTTGACTTTGTGCTTTTGACTATATATATATATATATATATATATATGCTCAATAAATAAACTAACCTAATTTAAAATTAAATAATAATTAATTATAATTAAAATTTGTTGAATTAAAATAATAAATAAATTGTTAAATTAAAATATTAACAGAATCAATTAAACACAATGTCAAATTAATGCATTGTCAAATTCTCAATTCGTAATCCTTAAAATTAGAAGATAAAATACAACTTAGGTTTCATTTTTTTTACTTACATACATAGTAATTTACATGTCAATACAAGTTTCTAAAAAAAGACAAAATTAAGTGTGTATTTGATATTCTAAATAATAAATATGAAATTTAATTTTTGCTTCAATCTCTTATTTAGAACATGAAGTTGGACAATTCATCTATAAAGAGAACATGAGTAGATAAAATCTCATAATCAGAAAACACATGAAAAAAGAGCTACAAAATAAAATATAATGCACAAACAAAGTTGTGATAATACAAGAATTTGAAAATAATAAAATAAACTTATTGCTTACCTTTGTCAATGTCATCAAAATATGTTCTAAACACAAAGAAGAAGAAGAAATCTATAAATAAGATGGAATAAAGGAAAAAATGTAAATAAAAAATAAAAAATATTTATATCATCTACATAATAAAATGAGAGTAAATAATATTTAATATTATAATATGTTGTTCTAAACAAATGAAAGAAGAAATGTGAAAATATGAACATATATGAGAGACTTTTTGTAACACCTCCAATTTTTTATATAGGAAACTCACTAATTAAAATTAATTAGTAATTTTCTTTACTTATGCTTACTTGATGATTTGATTACATATTTTAATTAGAAATAAATGTGCATAATACTTATAAAAATAATTTAACATGTTACAACCGTAGGATAAAAATAATTAAAAATATATTTTAAAAAATTAAAAATAAAATAAAATCATATATAGTTAAGGATCGATTATCTGAATTCAGTAATCCCCACCCACCATCAACCCCCTTCTCATGCTCCTCCCTCTCTCTTCCTCTATTTTTTTTCTTTTATTCTCTCTTCCCTCTCACCTTCCATTCTTACCCTTCCTCTCCCACATTTTTCTTCTTCTTCGTTTGTCTCTCTTAGAGATCTTGGAGCTATTTTTCCTTATCCTTGTTCAGTAGATTTAAAATTCAAAAATTAAAAATATGGAGGAATTTTCTTCCCCTCTTTAATCATTTTTTTTATATTGTGTGATGGGAAAAATATATCTTCAAAACTAACTCTATATTAATTGTTGTGGTGCTAAAATTGTTTCAAAATAGTTTAAGATGAATAAATTTTGAAACTATTTTGTGTAGTATATTATTGGTATTTGATTCTTATAATTTTGGGATAAGTATATATTATTTTGTTAATGTTTATACCTTGATTTATTTTGTTTTGAAGATTTAAAATAGTCTATTGTTGATATTTTTTTGTAAAATGTTTAATTATAAGATATATATATATATATATATATATACATCGGAAACGGGACGCCACCGAAACGGAAACATATATGCATATATAAGAAATGGGATGTGAAATGCATGTGTATAAAAAAAACCGACTTATAATACATATAACGAAAACGGGAAGGATATATATATATATATATATATATATACTCATATGTGCCATTGAACGGATTTGAATATATATATATATATATATATATTACAATAAGATATAAAAATCTCAAAGAAAAGAAAAATACATATATTATAGACAAAAAAAAATTAAACATTTTTACTTTAACTTATTAACCGAGTAGATAATTATTAACAATAGTATTAAATACTAAGAAACATAATAAAAATCGAAAGAAAATAAAACATATTTTAAATGAGCTTGGAGATTAAAAATCTTTATTTTTAGTACACGTATTAAAGCGAGTTAACTAAAATCGTATTATATGATATAAAATTTATTTAAAAAATAGATTATTTAGAAGAAAAATTATATTACTTAAGTAATGAAAAAAGTCTCAATCAATTTAAACTTAAAATCAATGAAACTTAACGTTTAAAAATAATAATAATATTTCAATAAATAAAAAACAATAATAATAAATAAATAATAATACAATAGACAAATCATGTGTAGTAATTATATTTTTAGATAATTACAAATATAATGTACAAAGTTTCACAAAAACTAAATGATTATTGATTTTAGTTTTTTTGTGTACGAGAAACTTTTTTTAAAAATTTTAGCACGTTCCAACTATGAGTGAGTTAGATAAGAACATTTCACACATTTAGGTGAGACTTAAAGTTTGAGTTTGTAATTAATAAAGTATGGTCCAAAAGAGTAATTAGACTAAATTGATTAAATTAAGGACCTAGTAAAATATAATTCAAAATATAATTTAAATTTATAAATACGAGGAGACAAAAAAATTATGAAATTAATTACAACATTATGACTTAGTCTATATATTAATACTCCACATTAACTACTTGATGAGCGATAATATGAGTGATGAACACCCTTATTGATGAGATATGAATTTTTACGAGTTGATGTTTATTTAAATTTCATAGACAGACATAAACTTATGATTTTGTTTCCACAAAGGTTATAAAAAGTTTCTATTACAATATTTGATGTCTTCCTTGATATGATGAATAAAGAAGAAAAATAAAAAATTTCTTTATACATTTGAAAGCTTTATGAAAGGAAGAAATAATTTTTTTATTTTAAAAATAAAATTTTATTTTATCTTATTTTTATTTGACAATTTCATAATATTACATAAGCATTAAAAGATTAATCATCATATTAAGGAAGCTCATCACACTTTTAAATTTGATATGTTAATATATATAAATAAATATAAACATAAAA
>JAMLFT010000077.1:30715-61948 GCA_026544285.1 Pachyrhizus erosus | reverse complement strand
AAATTTAATGAAAAATAATAAAAATATGATAATATTTGAATAAAATAAAATAAAATCAATACACTAATATTTTATTCTTTTTATTATTGGGTTTGAACAATAGATTCAAAGTTATGATATTTATTATTTAATAATATTGAAGATTTATCTATTTATTTAATTCAAAATTTATGATAATAATATTTTTTGTGAAAAAAATTTGAATGTTTATACCACCTTCAATAGAGAAAAAAAGGATATATGTGACACGAGAAATAAAAGTTAGATAATTGATAAAAAAATTTATTAAAATATCTTAAGGATTTAAATGAAATTGTTCGATGAGTATAATACTTATATATTATATTAAAAAATCCCATAAAATTCATCAAAATTTATCTTAAAAAGTAATTCATAAAAAATTATATACTTTTAAATATCAACAATTTTTTTATAAATGAAAAAAATCTTAATTGAATACCATTAATTTTTATTGTTCTCTTTCAAAAATCTTGATAGTTCTAATTAAATATCACAATAATTATTTATATCATTTAAAAATATTGATTAAATATCACTATTTTTTATTAAAAAATATTTTTTAAAATTAGAATTTGACCACAGAATTATAAAATGTATGGCTGAAAAAAAAAAAAATACCTCCCTATCATGGCTACTAAATTACCTTTTTATCTCCTTGGAGATATTTGTTGACTTAAAAATACAACAATTTCTCTTAATTTCTCAACCTCATTTTATAAAAATATTTTTAAAAAATTTTAATCTAATAAAAAATGGAGAACATTAAAAAATATCACCTATAACAATTCTATCGTGCTTTTATTGTTATTTCAATATTTGGATGTATAGTATGTAACATGAGTGGAAAACCATATAATACAACTTTAATCACAACTACAAATCAATATATAAATAAATTATAAAAAACTAAAACAATATCAAGTAAAATAAATAATAAAATATCTTGCTAAATTGGGATGAAAGGAATGTATAATCTAAGTTTTTTGTAAAAGGTTCATCTTGGTGTGTAATTTGTGTATTTTTTCTCACCACACCAAAATTAATGTTTGTCATTATTGCATTCTGGTAAGTAAAAAAATAGTCTTTAATTTTCTTCTAACATAGTTTTAGTAAGAGTATTAAACAGTCAAATGAAACTTTTATTTGTTTTGACATATAACGTTGTATTGTAAATAGTGCTAAATTTGTGATGATTCACTCCAACATACACTCCAAATGAATTACCTTATTTGATTTTTCTACAAATGATGTCAAAACTAACTACATAACCTTAATATGAATAGTCAACCATCATATCCAATTAAACCCAACAAATTTTGTAATTCATCCTCGCCAGCTTGTATAACATAAAAAAAAAAAAAGACTTAAGATCTCATGATTGCATTTTTTACAAGTACTTTAGCACACCATCTATATCTCCTGACTTCATTTGTATTGGAAAGTAAACAAATTTTTATAATTTTCTATGATGAATTCAAGATTCTTACTATCCCGAACTCACTTGGTCATTAATTCACAACTTACTTTTAGAGTAATTTCAAAATATCAACTAAATGAATTCAATTGCCTGGGGGATAGTTTTTTTTTTTTTAGATATAGGCAAAATGACTTTTACTAATAGTTGTAATATCATATATATGATAAGTGATAATTTTAATTATGCGATACTTCCTAGTTAAATGACTATTAACTTCATCCTTGCTAAAATGCCATTTTTTTATAAGGATTTTTAACATCATCATCTTGTTTATCTTTCCCATAATAACCTCCACACAAACAACAAAATATTCAATTGACTATCTTCCCATCATTATGTTCATGCCTTATACTAATTCATACACCAAAACCCATTTTGCCAATATAAGAATTGTAAAAAGCACAAGTTGCATATTTTGTATCAAACTTTATCCCAATTTTTGGTATGAATTGACTAGGAATTGTATTGTGTATCTTATTAGTGTTTTCCCCCCCTTCAAGCTTGTACACACTGTCATTGTCCATCTGTTGATGTTATTCTTTAGCCATATTTTTGTTGTTGTTTGTTACCTTCAAATTATATACATCTGATAAAAGTAACGAGCAAAAGAATCACGAGATTATTTTCTTGTAAGTTAATTGGCAAATTATTAAAAAAAAAAACAAAGTATACTAACAATTAAATCAAAAGGCCATAAATCATAATTTGTTAAAAAATAATTTATTAAATAGTAGATTATATGGATTCAACATAGATCAAATTTGTCATAAAAATTTTTAATTGATGTCGGTGACGTTCATGGAATTGGGATATACGGGAGTTGCCTATACACAACAGGTGTCATGTTTAAGCTTTGAATTCAGGGCATTAGATGAAAGGAGTGTTAATGTTGAGATAATGTTAATTGCATGCAAGAACAAGAAGGATTACATATAATTTATTAATAACAAAATGAAATATTCTATCTAAAACAAAATTAGGAGTGATCTTTAACATATTTTACCTCTAACAGATTTAGTGAATCATAACAAAACATGAGCTAAATCCTTGAAAAATGCATTACATTGCATATTCCACTGCAATTTTGTATATGAATAACACGATGCTTAGTATAGGAAAATCGTGTTATAAACATTGAGAAGAAAAAAACTCAAGGACATAATGTGTCGCAATGGAACTTGTGAGACCGACTAATTTTAACAAAATAGGAATTAATCACAAGGGTGGAACATTCTAAATTTAGCAAAACAATAATTAATCACAATATTAGTTGAATAAATATAAACTAATAGTAAATTATACAAACACCCATTGATGTTTTATGAATTTATACAAATAATTCATGTATTTTTAACTATTAAAATCATCCCTTTGCAGGGGTGTTAGTGCAAGATAATGTCAATGTATTGTTTACAAATATTAAAATAGTGTTAGTATAACATATAAGAGACTATAATGTAAAATTTTTATAATACCAAGAGGATTAATAAAAGAATAAAAAATAGATATTTATGTAATTTTATAAAATCTCATAAGTCATTTGTGTAATTTGCTCAATAATTAACTTAGCGAGAATAAGAGTGTTATGAATAAGAAGTGAAGAACTGATGCACCAAAATTTAAAAAATCAACAAATGAACCCAAAATAATAAAAAAAATGTACGAGAGAAGGAGCATAAAATAAATTAAAGAATCCAAATAATTTAAGAATGTTTAAATATGAATTTAGTCCTTCAAAATAAGTTCTTTTTGGTTTAGTTTTTTAGATTTTAAATATTTTTTGTTTCTTTAATTTTTTTTTTGCTTTAGTCATTATTGTCAAATAATATTTTGTTTTAGTTTTTGTTGTAATTTAAATGTTGACACAATAATAAAAAATATAACAAAATAATGTTTTAGAATCTATCGTTAACTAGTTTAATATTATTAATTGTTTTGAACAAATAAGTATTTAAAAAAAATTATTGAAAAAATTACGCATACTCTCACATTTTCTAAAAACCGATAAGTCACTAGATTATCAAAGTTGTTATTGCGACATTAGTTACTGTTGTTACTTGATAGTATGATCTAATTTTTTTAAATGACTAAAATAAAAAAAATGATAAAAGATAAAAAAATATTTTTTAAAGATTAAATT
The DNA here is from genome assembly GCA_026544285.1 of Pachyrhizus erosus. Lineage (NCBI taxonomy): Eukaryota > Viridiplantae > Streptophyta > Magnoliopsida > Fabales > Fabaceae > Pachyrhizus > Pachyrhizus erosus. The sequence goes on along the minus strand of JAMLFT010000077.1, from coordinate 58,310 downwards.
GATATTTAAATCGTTTAAAAAAAAATTAAGAATCCAACCAATTTAAGAATTAATCATGACTATTCTTTGAAGTAGAAAATTAAATTTTCTTATAACAAATTTGATCTCCCTTTGATAAGAAGAGATTAAGACTTTACGTAATGCAAAACCTAAAAGAAAAAATTTGAGAGACTAAATATTCAAATTGCAAAGAAAAAATCCTTAAACACATTTGCAAAAGAGATTATTTTACAGATTGTTGCAAGATACCAAGAGAAATGAACACGCACGAAAGAAAGAATTACATACCTCTAACAATGTTAAAATTTAGAATGATGCTAACATGACCTCATTAAACAAGATGGTAAATTTTGATTGAAGGATAGGAAGTTAAATATCACAGAGACTAATTAATTAATTAGAGAAATTATTAAATGATTCTGAATCATCATGTTTATGATATTGAATAATTTTATATGATGTGTAATTAAGTTTTATTAATTGTTTTATTAACTGTTTTATTAACTATTTTTTTTTTAAATTTTAAAAATTTCTATTAAATATTACTAGAGTCACTCATACATCTAGAAGTATTTTTCAAAGTAATAAAATTGAATTTGAAATAAAAACATAATTAGGACTTTACAAAACAATTATTGCAAGGTATGTGTTTGGATAATATTTTAAACGGTATTATGACATGTCTTTTAAACAGTTTCCCCCCTCCCCAAATATCATTCGATATTATTAAACAATTTGAATGAAATTATTAACGAATACTAGTTTAATTTCTCATGTATGTTATGCACAATTTAACAAATTTTCTCATTAAAAAAAATAAAACTTTAACAATGCTTTAATAAAACAACAATTTAACAATTATTTTACTTTACCGGGAATTCTTAATAGCAAATGTTAGATAATAATTATAACTTTTTTAAAGAATTGCATTAACTAAATATACATATAACTTTAATTTAACAACTTTAATTTATAAAATAATTATCAAAATACAGATTTTATGTGAATGGTTATACACACAAAATGGATGAACAAAAATCATGCAAATGAATGCATAAAATGAACAAGTTTTTTTACAAATGAGTATACAAATAAATAAAAATGGTGAAAAGTAATGTAAAAATATTTTTAATTAATAAAAATGTAAAGAAGAATAAAATTAATGAAAATGGTCAGGAAATGGTTATTTTTTTGACAGAAAAATAGATAAGAAAAAGTTAATGCAAATGAATATAAATGTATCGTGAGTTGATCTCTCAATTATAATATATACATATAACGATAAAATATTTATAATATTTTTTTTATGAAGATAACAATAAAACATACGTATCATTAATTTGTTTTTCAGTAAAAATTATTATTAATTTTATTATTATATTATTTATTATTAAATTATAATATATTATATAATTATATTATTATATCAAAACAAATAAATTTTATAATATTTTATATATGTAACATTTAATAACAGTAATAATAATAATAATACAATGGTATATAATATATGATGTAATAATTTTGAAAGAAAAAATAGCAACAGAAGAAATAACCTTAATCATAATAAAGACAATTATTTTTAATTTATATTATGTGATTAATTTCTTTGTGACGTTAATGTAAAAAATGTACACTTTTAATTAATTAAAAATGATCAATGATATAAATTTTAGTATATTTATCATAAAATTTAACAAATTTATATATATAATAATTTATAAATAAACAATAATATAAAATCTTTCCACCATACTGTCCACTCTAAAAAAACAACTGTGTTTTTTATTCAAAAATTATAATTATCAATTTTTCTTTCAAATCCCAAATCTGTAACAGTTCAGGGTTTTATACACAGTTCATGGGTGCATATTGTGAGTACAAGTGTCTGTATTACCAATCAATTTAAAAATATATTTAATATAATTTTTAAATAATTATTATTAAAATTAATAAATTTATCATACACATTATTTTATAAATAAATAATATACAGAAAGAAAATCATATTTTGACTACATATTTTTTTCCTATTTTACTTTATAATTACCTAAACAAATCTCTTTTTTTTAATTACACTCTTTAAACAACTCATTAATAATTATAGGAATATTTTATAAATCACTCATCATCATTATTTTTTCTATAAATTATATCAAGCCATACAGTACCTCTTTTTTTATAGTTAGATAATAATGCAAAAACACTCTACATATTGCATATTCTGTTTTTTCAATCATTAAACAAATACAAATTACAAATAATTAAAATATAGAAATTTACTAAGCATTAGAGTGCACACTCCACAGCATATGCATGAACCTTCCAACCGAGTTCGGGACAGCTGGCAAATTGTAATTGGTTGGTTTCAATACTATTTAGGGCACTCTTTCAACGCACCCCCAATCCCAAGAGTGGCATTTCATCTTGCATCAATTTCGCGCTCTCAGCTCGCTCCCCCCAAAAACCCTTGCTGGAGACCATGAGCAAGTCTCCGCGCAGAGATCTACAAGTCTTCGATTTCAACGAAGAGGATGAGGCTGCCTCCGAGAAACACCTCGATCACCAATCCCTCTCCGGCCACGATTTTCTCGCTCACGGTAAGACGAATTCCCTAAATTCCTAATTCGATAAACTAACGTGATCTTTTAATTGGAATTGTTGATTTCTAATACTCGCTTTGCCTTTTAGATGGTAATTTGTAGGTTTCGCCCTTGCGTTATATTTGATGTTTGATAATTAGCAGTTTCGATTTTAAAGTATAGCGTATGCTTCTTAGAGAGACCAATTGAAGGAATTGAAGGACAGGGATGAACCTATAGGGTGTAGAGAATTCTTCCTCATAGTTAATGTTTCTTTTTTGAGGACTTAAAAAGAGTTTATCAATAATTTTAAAAAGCTGGTGTCGTGATATCTTTATGGAGATGAGTTGGATTGTCTTCAACGTAAGAGTTTGTTCAGCAAAGGCAGTAGTCTCGTTTTGATAGTACCTAGATGAGGTGGAAGGGTAGTAAACTTTACATACTTCGATAGATAGGTAATGAAGAATGGCATGTGTATATATAATTATTATCATGAATGAAAAAGGATTAAAGACGGGTGAATGCTAACTAGGGAACTGGTTAAGGAATTATATGTCGATAGTTTTTATGAAAAAGTGTTATTAATGTACTCTTACCACAATATGCATCTCCAATGTGATTTTCAATATTTTTTACTTATTTATTGATTCTTTAATGATCGCCCTTAGAGCATGGATAGCAAGACCCATAAAAGATAATAAAATAGTAATACTTACTAAAAAGTACTATCCAGTTCAAGATCAAGTATCTTAAATCTTATCTGCATCATGGATTATGAACTGCAGGATTGAGAGTCCAACTCTTTATTATTGAAACTGTGCTTTAGCTATACCATTTAGTCTTTATATTAGTAACTTTGCATTCTTGAAATAGTTTCCGTCTCATGTTCCCCACTTGTTTCATTTCAAATCTAATATGGCTGTCATGACTTCTTGTTTTGCTTCCATCCATCTTTAAGCTGGTTTTCAATTAAATTGATTGTACATAGCTTATGATGTATTGACAGATTCCCAGATCAACAAGGTTGGCATCAAGAGTGTTGCCAGCATTCCCTCTGTTGATGTAGCTGGTGCTGTGTTTAATTTGGAAAAGGGTGGTTCTGACCCTTCTCCTGATACAGTGAAAGATGCATATGATAGTAAAGAGAAGACTTCTGTGTTGGAAGCTAACAAACAATCAAATTCAATTAGTAATGAGGATCATCATCATTTTAGAATAGATGTTCATAACCGTAACCAGCTAGAGAAAATAGATACAATTGGCGAAGTATCTTCACCTGAAACAAGCCAGATTGACCCTTCAGGGTCTTCATACAGTGTACTGTAACTTCAACTCGTCAGATTACAGCCTAAGGAATTGATTTAATTGTGAGATTTATATCTATGTTCAACTTTTTTACAGAATGAATCTATTGATGTCAATTCAGAGGCTGATGACAGCATGAATGAGAGTGCTCCAACAAGTCCTGCTTCTGATGTTCCAGAGAATGGTGGTGGGTTTTTTGTAATCCTGGATTCCTGATACTTTGTAACACTACCTTGTTTAATTTGGAAATGTTATATTGCAGTTTACTCACTAAACTTGGTATTAATTATTTCAGTTTCATTAAATGGTTGTGGATTGAATGGAACAGACAATTCTGACATGGTAAAGTTTTTTTTTTTTTTAAAATAGCGCAACTGTTTTGTGCTGATGAAATTGACATCACAAGCAGTATTTTTTCATGTTGTGGTTTTTTTTTATATGGTATTGCTTTAGTTGTTTTTCTTCTGTTGTCATTTATTGCTGTTTACTTTTTCATTACTGATGCATATTGACTTTTTTTGGATTGGTTTGTCTTCCCCCTACTGCTTTCATCAAGTTTACCTGCTTTTTATCTGAGAATGTAAGCTGATGTACTGTCTGTTTAAGCTACAAACTTTGAACTTTCTTATCTTGAAATCTATTACATCAATATAAAATGCTTGCTATGGCATTTGATTCACTACTTTTGTGGTTTATTTTGGTTCATTTTGTTTTTGTATTCACTATTATTTCTTTCATGTAATCTTCAGGATGACACAAATACAGAAGTCGTTCTTCATCCTGATTATGTCATATACCAGGATAATTATTATCTGGGACCAAAGTTAACTTTTTCACCTTGTTTTGTCAAGATCAATGTTTCAAATGCATGTATAAAGCAAGAAGCTTTTGATCTTGAATGGGCAGTTGATGATCTCATTGACATCAATTGTCAGTTGTTTCAAAGTGTAAGTTTTATAGTTCTATTGCTTGCAATATATATATGTGTGTGTGTGTATGTATGTATATATATGTATGTATGTATGTGTGTGTGTACAAATTCTATAATTCTCCTGATTTGCCCTTTCTTTAGAGTGGAACTGTCATTATAAAGCTTCGAGTAATATCAAATAATGCAAACCAATCAAATCATGTAAGCGATGCTTCAGGTGAGTGCAATTATTATTATTATAGTTGATCAATGGGGAATGGTTTTCTTATTCATTATAGCTTGGCATACTTGACATATCTTGTCATTTTTATTCAAACTAAATCTATAAATTTATTTGGGTAGTTTCTAGTATTATCAGTTTGTACATTGTTTTGCAGATAGTGACTTCTCTCTCTTTTACTGATTATAATGTCTATACATATGCTAGGCATTGAGGAATTGGAAATTGCTATTGTTGATTACAATTGGTCTCTCAGACATAGACAAATCACATCTCTTAATATGAAATACTTGACTTCTTGGAACATCATGCTTCAGTAAGTCATTAAGTTGTATTTTCTATTACATTTTTCCTTGGTCAGTTGGTTATCAATTATTCTATAATACGTTACACAGAATGCAGATTTTCAACAGTAGACTACTGGTTTCTATCAATTATAATTGATGGAAGGGTTGCAATCCATGAGTCTTGACAGGACTTTGTTTATTGTAATATGTGAAGCATGGACTTGGACACAGACACGGCTAAAATCTAAAACATAGGACGTAAGGACACAACAATATAAAATATGATCAACATAACAAATTTAAATTGATTATTAAGATTTATATATTCATCTTAAAACAAGTTAAGCTTTATAATTTTCGTATAATAATAAGTCTCACAAAAAAGATACTAAGAGGCATCATATTCGACAATGCTAAGAATCTAAGAGAAACCATCATAATAAAGAATTTTCCTAATGCAACAAAGTTTCCACATTTTCCAGTAATTACAAAAGGAATATTGATTATTGAGAAACTTATAATATATGTATCTCTTTTATACTCACGTTTGTATAATTTATCTATTATTCTTATAATAGAAATAATAGACACAAAAAAAATACAAAACAGAGCATGTTAGTGAACTGAAAGTGCACAAAAGGATCATACAAAAACATATAATAGAAGTAACCAGAGACCCTGGTATGCTTGAGGATGTGAACAGATTGTGTTTTGCAAAAGGGGCAAACCACAAACGTGAATAGAAGAGAAGAAGACAGAGCGTTTCATGAGAGAGCTTATCAAAATTGGTTGATTTTAAAAAGAAATTTTTATAATCTTAATCTTTTATGTTGATCTTTAAAATTTTGATAAGAAAAAAACAGAGACTTTGCTGTGAGTCCAGCTGCTTGGGCTGTGTGTGGCGTGCCCAAAAAAAATTTGGACACAGCAAAAATGTGTCCAACGTGTCCATCTCGTGTTAGTGTTGTTGGAAACATGTGTGACACCTCAACACAGCCTTCTTTGCTTCCTAGATTGTAATAGTTACATTTTGTTTATAAACTTATGATCTGTGATTTCATTGCCACGGTATAGTTATTGGTTTAAAATTGATTTGAAGTGGATATGTTTTATGCTCTGCAAGCCAGTTAATTGAATGCATTATTATGATTAAAATTTCTCTTGTAGTGCGGGTGAAGAAGGCAATGAAACTGATTCACATGGATTAAGATGCTACTTCCCTAAGTAAGTATCATTTGTTAATTTCCTTTTTCTTTTTGACAAGCTACGTACATGTATTGATTCATAGCCCATAGCTTTCATTTTGAAAACATTTTCAGGTTTAGTGCTTTATGGTGTCCTATTTCCTTTGCTGTTGCATGATATATGGTTTATTCTATGGTTTAATGTGTGATTATGAGATGTTGAAGCTTTTGAGATAGTTGGTTCATGAGATGGTATTAGAGCCTTTATAACCAGGTGGTCTAGAGTTCAATCCTTGTCACTCATTCTCCCAATTAAAAATGTTGCAGATATCATTTATTGCTTATTTATTGGAAGAGGAGTGCTAGCAACATTATCTCTAACATTCTTTCTAACACTCTCTCAACTAATGACTGAAACTTATTGGAAATCACAAATTTTGGTGGTCTCACTTCTTAATCGAGAGTCATTAAATGAAAAGTAAAATTTATCAAAATTTGTAATTTTCAATAAATTTCAGCTAATAATAGAGAAAGAAAGTGTCACTAGCATTTGACTTATTGGAAATGTGAGGTTGGAGTCCATGGTTACATTTGTATGGTTTTCATGTTTTCCACATACCTTTAAGTAGAAATGTCACTACTTCTGTTATGTTGAGGAAAACATGTTTGCATTCATTTTCTTGTCTTGTTTTTTTTTTTTTTGGGGGAGATCTCCTAATACCATGTTTAATCCTGGAATTTATGATCTGAAACAGTTTTGAGGAGCCTTTTGATGATGTTATCTATCCAAAAGGAGATCCCGATGCAGTTTCCCTAAGCAAGAGAGATGTAGATCTCTTGCAACCAGACACATTCATTAATGACACAATTATTGATTTTTACATCCAGTGAGTTTGTTGCTCTCTCTCTCTCTCTATATATATATATATAATTCTCTCGTACCATATTTTTGTTAAAAATTTTATTCTTCACTGACAAAACTGTACAGTAACATTTTTATCTTGTTCTATCCTTCTTAGGTTGCGTATTCTTTGTTATAGATTGTAACTTTGTGAACGATGGAGCTTCCTTTATCTTTTTTCTCCTTAAAAACTAAGTGAGCTTTCATTTGATTTTGATAACGTGCATGTTAGAATTGACAATAGATAATGATATATGTTGGCACTTATGGACAGAGGAATATCAACAGATATCATGTTTATATAAGGAGAATACTAAAAGGATTGATGATTGTAAGATATCGTGAAAAGGCAGAAGATATTAAATAATGAAAAATTGAAAGATACTGAAGTTGTAATGAGTCCAGGAGAACCTCTCCTTTACGGAGTATAAGTTGATTATTAAGTTCTGAATACGGAAATGGAGTGGAATAAACAGAAGAGAAATAAAATGAAGCAAGGAAAAAAAATCAGAGCTTAATTAATGGATCCTGCCCTCCCTGGCTATAGCCATTAAATGCTTTAAAAAATTCTTTTCTCCCTCAACTTTATTCATGTTTTCCTTACCCTCTATCAACATTGTAGAATTTCCTCCCCAATTTCCTAATGCCACATGTAAAATCTGTTGCACTCTCCCTCCTTACTTTCTCTTTACTCATGGCAGCATTTCTCACCTTGTTTTATATAGCAGCCCATTTCTTTTCTTTTTTCTCCTCTGGTATACATATGTTAAAGGCCTGTTAAAATTGTAGGGTTCTTTATCTATATCGTGATTCTTGAAGATGGTTTGACATTTTGGAAATCTCAATTTTGGCAGGTATCTCAAAAATCAAATACCGAATGAGGAAAAACCTAGATTTCATTTTTTTAATAGCTTTTTCTTTAGAAAGCTGGCTGATATGGACAAAAATCCATCTAGTGCTTCTGATGGAAAAGCAGCATTTCTACGAGTTCGTAAATGGACAAGAAAAGTAAATTTATTTGGAAAGGATTATATCTTCATTCCTGTGAACTTCAAGTAAGATTTTATCAAAGTTTTACTTCTGTATTTATATCGTCTCCAACTGTCTTTATCTGTATTCAAGTGCTGATCAGCATTATCTTTTCATGTGATGGTAGTCTTCACTGGAGTTTAATAGTCATATGCCATCCTGGTGAAGTGGTTAATTTTAATGGTGAGGTCTCAGCTTATGATCTTTCTTGTGAAACTCTACTTTCAGAGAGTTATGTTATTATACATATTACAGATAAGGAGCTGGACAATTCAATCAAGGTACCCTGTATATTGCATATGGATTCTATAAAAGGAAGTCATAGTGGTCTGAAAAACCTGGTGCAAAGGTAGACTAAAACTTCTCCCTTTCTTTTATTCTCCTCTCAACCCCTGCCCTGCCCCCAAAAACTTGTATGCTGGTTTTAATGTTTTTTGATTTGAAACTGAATTTGATGTTATTATATAAGCAAGTGCAAGTTATCTTTTGGTTCATGTTTAAGACCATTGCACACTATCTGCCCCTGCAGCTGAATTTTGCAATTCTTGATTTGGGCGGTAGCTTTATTAGATTTTGATTTTATTAAGCAATTGATAATGAAGTTCTTAGTGGTTAATATGTTTCCTTTAATTATGTAATTATAAAGTACTTCTGAAGTCTTACATGACAATCAATATAACCAAATTTCATTAACTTATCTGACAGACCTAGAATCATTCAAGGGAGCTTTTCTTGTCTTAGAACCGAAAGTTGTACCCTTAGTCAATATTTATGTATAATATTCATTTAAACAGTCCACTCTGTACTCAACTTTGTGTGCAACATTAGACTCAATAAATCTGAAAAATAGAGCTCAGACCATTGATCCTGCATTTGATCAAACTCTAAGCAAGTCTTCGAGATAAAATTTATTCCAAGTTGTTGAAACTGTTTGAATTCGGGCTTAGGGCTTAACTCATCTTCACAAAATCGGTTTTTAAGGTGAGGTTTGCCCATGCCTTATAAGCACTACTTAGGCCATATCTATAATCAATGTTGGATCTCAACTCGCTAAGAGTTGATGTCTTGGTAGGTCCACACTATGATGCTTCACTCAGTCTTCCCTTTTGTAGGTAGCTCTTTACGAGAATTGACCTAGGAGTGACCATAACTACGGTGACTTTCCAACCAAAACACATCCTCTCAATGTTAAATTTTCTTATTTTTGACTTTTATGTAGTTTAGTTTCACCGTTAAATTAATCTTGAACCCTGTAAATGCAAATATCATGATTGTTTTATCTTCGATTGTGAATGATGTAAGCAAACAAGAAAACTGAAAATTATGTGCTTATGGATGCTGCTTATTTGTATTGTCATTCTGCTTCCTTTAATTTCATCATTAATATCAATTATATTAAACTGTTATACCTGTTTATTTCTATTATTCTATGTAGATTCCTTATATTTGTATTCTCATTTGATATTGACAGTTACTTGTGGGAAGAGTGGAAAGAGAGACATAAGGATACTTTGGAAGAAGACCTTTGGTCAAGATTCTTTAATATGCGTTTTCTTCCACTTGCGGTATTGCCTGCAATTATTTTGATGACTTTCACAAGGACAATCATTATTCCTTTAAAGATCCGTTAGTGTTTAATGAAACAAATTTCTGTATTTTTTGCTGAGGTGTAGATACTACGTTGTCTTGGAAACTACTATAAACAGTTTGCTGTTTTTTATTAAAAAATCTTTTTGGTTGATGAACATGAAAATCTTCTCCTTCACTGTCAAAGTGAGGCCTAACCATTCATAAATAAAATACAGGTATTTGTTTCAATTTATTATATGCTAGGAGTTGTTTTGAGAAAACCTCTAAATTAATTTGAGATTGTATGGGTGGGACATTTTAGTTCTTGAGATTTTAAAAACTGTTAACCCCTGATTTTGCAAAAACTCATTCATTTTAATCCTTTCATACTTTGTTTTCCATTGTCATTTTGCACCAAAAAGGGCTTAAATGAATGATGTTTTGCAAGTCCAACATTAATTTGAACTAAAATGCCCTACTCATTAATCTTGAGGACCAGTTTGGGGGGTTTACTGTGTTTTTCTGCAAACCATTTGTGTTACATACACCTGTAGAGGAAAATCCCCTTGCTTAATAATTTTAATTTTCCTCTTTTTGTTTTGTTTGCTATTAAAAAATTAAAGAGAAATGGAATATGGCGTGTTTGGTATCTTTCTTCAGTTTCCCATGGCTCATTATTAGTTGAGTTATTAAAGGAACACTGGTCACTTTTTGGTTTTGTGCTCTTAAGTTTTTGTTTTTTTTTTAAATGTTATGATTAAATGCTATTACTCCTTGACAGTTGTCACTGCAAGAAAACTCTTGATTATGGCCTATTTCTGCTGAACACTGATCACTTTTCGGTTTTCTGCTTGAGTTTTTCTTTCTTTTTATTGTTTTTTGATTGAATGCTCTCACTCCATGACAGTTGCCGCAGCAAGAAAACTCATATGATTGTGGTCTATTTCTGCTTCACTACCTAGAGCTGTTCCTTGCTGAAGCACCTCTTAATTTCAATCCTTTCAAACTAACCAAGTTTTCCAACTTCGTAAGTGATCTACTTATTCTTAGTTCTGGTTTATTCCAAATTTATTACGAGAACACAAAAAATAAATCATTGGAAAAAGTATTTCCATTCTAAAATTAATCATCCACTCAATTGGTTATCAATGTACAAAGAGCAGCTAATCATTAACTGCCAGTTGACTTGTTAATCACTTAGTTGTTCTATATTTTTAAGTTGAAAATAATTTTACCTATTCATTTGTTGCAACATCCTCAGTTTTGTTTATCTCTTTATTCAAGGAGTTCTAGCTGAACAGCTTTTTTAATTCACTCAGTAATAGTATGTTGAAGAATGTTTAAAAAGAGTATTGTCAACATTTCTGTCTTAGTTGTTTGGTCATACCTATTTCAGTATTACATCTCCCAATTTTTGTAGTTCCTTGCCTAGTTGTCTTAATCTTTTGTATTTTAACATTTGAAAGGTAACTGGCACCTTTATAACTGATTCATATATGAATTTGACCTAATATAACTAGTAATTTCCAGCTCAATGTGGACTGGTTTCTGCCTGCTGAAGCTTATCTCAAGCGAACACTGATCCAGAAGTTAATCTTTGAACTTGTGGAAAATCATGGTTCACATGAAATCTCTTCCTCTGACTGTAGTGACGATGATGAGTGCTTAGAAAATAAAGCTAACAAAACTGGGATTGATCACCCTGAAATCAATAAGGAGTCAACAACTTCCCATGCTGGGCAGGGAATAGAAATCACTCTATTGTCTGGTTCATCGTCTTTGGATCCTCAATCCTTTAACAATTCAGGATTGGTTCTTAAAGAGCTTTTTGAGCCAGGAGCTACAGCAGGAGCAGTGTTGGGACAGTGCCAATCCTTTGCCCAGCGTTCATCTGATTATCGTTTCAATGGTTCAATATTTTTGATGGAGGTATCTACTCATGTCTGTCTGGGTGTGCATTATTTTTTTGCTTGAATTTGCCTGAACCACTCCCTAGGGTGGTCATGTGTAGCCTCGCTGCCTGGCAACATTTTTATCATGTGGACATAGCCAGTTTCCTCATACCAAATACAAATTTTGAACCCTTATGCTACAAAGGGCTTCTATACTTGTCAATAATTTGTGCTGTCTGCATTACATTTTATATGATGACATCAACGTAGGACCTATCACCTCCTGAAGCATAGTTCCTAAATATTCTTTTTTACATCGATGTTGTAAAACTAACTCCCCCCTCCTCTCCCTTTTTATTGTATTTTAATAGGAAGACACAGATCTTGGGGACCAGTTTATGTACTTGCCTACAGATCCCAACTTCCAGCAAGTGGCTGGAATTACACCTCAAACATGTTCTATGCCATATCTTCCTAGGGATAGTGGAGACGAGACATGTCAGAGACCACAAATCTCTCTGCAAGCAGATTGTGATGTGGTGCAGTCATCTCTAGATGCATCAAATGGTGCCTTAGATGATTCAGAGGACATAACGGTCACCAAAAATTGCCCTGTTGTGAATGTGCCTGGGTCTTCTTATGAAGCTGAACAAGGTGAGAAAACTTGTTCAGCCATGGAAAATGCTGAGCATGTTATAGATATTTCCACCTCGGTTATGGGAAATTCTCAAGACTCAATTATGAAGTGTGATGATAGCAAGAATGGAGATCTCCCCTCTTCTGGTCAAGAAACCCTGACAATACCAGTGCAGCAAGTTTCTGATGCATTAGATGATGAGGAAACTCCAACAATACCAGTGCAACAAGTTTCCGGTGCAGTAGATGATGAGGAAGCTCCAACAGTACCATTGGAACAAATTTCTGATGCAGTAGCTGATGAGGAAATTCCCACAATACCATTGCAACAAGTTTCTGATGCAGCGGATGATGAGGAAACTCCCACAATACCATTGCAACAAGTTTCTGATGCAGCGGATAATGAGGAAACTCCCACAATACCATTGCAACAAGTTTCTGTTGCAGTAGATGATGAGGAAGCTCCTACAATACCATTGCTACAAGTTTCTGTTGCAGTAGATGATGAGGAAGCTCCCACAATACCATTGCAACAAGTTTCTGATGCAGTAGATGATGAGGCCGCATGTGATGATGGTCAGACGATTGATGGCATGACACCTGATATTAGTGAGGAACAAGCTCCGAAGAGGAGGCGGCTTATGCCTCTACAATGCAGAAGTGAGGGCATCGTGACAGAATTCGATTTGTAGATAACTAGATATAGATAAATATAGCTTTGTTCTTTTATCTTTGCTTGAGTTGTTTCTAGGTTTTACTTTGCCAATATGTGAATAGTAGTAGTTAATTCTGCGACTAAAATTGAGAAATCTGCGGATTTTAGATGCAATTCAACTGGGCGATGACGGGATTTTTTTTTTTTTTGATGAGAACCTTTCAAGTTCTTTCTACCTCCTCCGTCCCTTGCATCCTAAGCTCCAGATTAAAAATTTTACAAACGTGGCTTTTGATTTTGTTTGTGAAACTATCGTTAACATGTTCTCTTACAAACAGGAAGTGGAAAACTAAAAAAAAGCTGTGTAAAGAAAAACGTTACCTAACAATGTTCAAGGAGAGGGAGGTAAATTTGAAAATAAATAATAGGTATAGGGATTTGTATTTAAACAAGTAATCATACCCTCTCTAAATAAACTTTAAAGCTATATAATTATATTAAATTATCTAATTATATTATTTTTATTGCAGTGTTCGACAAATTTATACTCTAAATAAACTTTAAAGCCATATAATTATATTAAATTATCTAATTATATTATTTTTATTGCAGTGTTCGACAAATTTATAACTTAAACTAAATGAACTCTTCAAGAATTGATCGGTTCTTTTGTAAGAGTTTTGGATAATGGGGGACAATACATCAAAGAGTATGGTAATGGGAAGTTTTTTAAAACAGGAGTATTAAGATTTTTAAGAATAATGAATATTGAGTATCACGATTTCAGAAGAGAAGTACATATGAGGGTGCTCAAGTTGAATGCATAGGGCATGCCATACTAGTCTAAGGTGTGGCAACTAATCCTAAGAAGATTGCACATACACTCCACAATTGTACTAACACCTCCAGGAGCTATTTCCAATCCTATCAAACCAATTTATGATAACCTTTCGTTTTGTTTTTGTTACACCTTTCTTGTACCTCCTACTGCATTTAAACCTCAAAAACACACTCACACACACACATATAGTTGCAAAGACTTATTGAATAACAATTTAAAGAATTTGATTAGTGATTGATAAAAATAGTAAATTTACTTAATACTTATTTGAAGAATTTAGAAAAAAATAGTGAATATTTCCAACCATTGCTGAATAGCTAATTTCATCTGAATCCTTCTCGCCAAACACTTGTGTTCTCACTTTCTGATGTAAATAAACAATTATTTCTAAACATTCATAGAAGCTAGCTACATAAGTTTTGTTTTGCTAATGATGGTTTAGCATCTATTTGATTGGATGAATCTTCTTAGGAAATAAATGAAACAAGAGAAGACTCATTTTTGGATATAACCTCTGCTGTTTAGTTCGCTAAGGAAGAAATAAAGCAAATAATGGGTTATATAAAAATCAATCCTCCTAAATTGGAAAGATAGCAACAGACTCTGGTACAAAACGATTGAAATTGCAATAGTGTCCTTACCAATTACCATATTAGTCAATTATTATTATACCACATTTAACTAATATTTACTTTTATACAGGAACATTTAGGTCACTTTATAAATATTTTAAATCTTTCTTTCTACTGTTTTATTTTCTTTCATATCAAATTAATAAGAAAACATTTATTTTAATTTATGATATTACATTCTCACAAATCAAAATTCAGAAATAAAAAATATTATAATTAAAAATGTTATTCTTAAACATATCTAAAAATAGATTCAATTAATTTTATTATTTTTAGAAATAATTTTAAATTTTAAAATAATTAAAATAAAAAACAAAAGTACAAAAAAAATTTACAATGAGAATTAAATATTACTTTTTACGTTGTTACGAGAATTTAACTTTCTCAACCTTCAACATGAAAATAAAAATGCACAAAAACATGATGTTATAATTTTTAAAAATAAATAATATCCATAAATAATTTTAAGAAACGTAAAATATATGTGAAAATATTTTGTCTCGAAGTTTATATTTCTTAAATAGACTTTTAATATGTAAACAAACATACTCTAAATAATCATCATATTTTTCACTTTCTTTCTTCTATCTTATTTCATAAAACGTAAAATATAAGAATAGGAACTAAAACTTAAAATAAAATTGTGTAAAATACAAGGGCTAAATGATAAATTACATTATATAGTATACAAAAGGAGTAAATAATTAATTAAACGTAGACATTAGACAGGGACTGCTTCGAAGATGATGATGTGCAGTGACAAATGAAAAATGAAAAAATGAAAACTATTACCCTTATCCCCAGTAATTAAACGTGGCTGGAAGACTTGAATTGTTTTTGTAGTGTTAGGAACGTAGAGTTGGGAGATGCAGAAGCCGAACTACCAAACCGATGCGTTCATTGGTGGCCAAGGGAAGAAGCATGACATTTACATGTCTATGCCTTACCCATTCACTCACTCAAACCCATAAGTATAACCCCCAACACACTACCACCCTCTCCCCTTCTCTCCATAATTACCCAAACCCCCGGTTTCAATTTTTCTCCGTAAGTAACCAATCCCTCTTCTCTTCATCACTCTCTCAATGCTTCTCTTTCAAATATTCTCCTTTCTATCTCAACTTTTCTTTCAGGCTATTCTCCGACCTACAATTCGAGCATTTTCCACCAACTTCAGGGCCGGCCCCACACCAACTGCTTCTTCTGCCTTGCCCCAAACCATGGCCAATTTCGACGCTGATTCCTTTACTTACCTGACGCAGCGAGAAGCCGCTGAGATCGATGAGATACTCATGGGTCCACTTGGCTTCAGCATCGATCAGCTCATGGTCATTCTCTCTTTCTCCATTTTTTTCTTTTCTTTTCACTTTCACGTGTTAATGCATTCCTTAAGTTAGCTAACTCCTTTCATTCCTAATTGCAGGAATTGGCTGGTTTGAGCGTTGCTACTTCCATTTCTGAGGTATTTGCTTTACGACTACTCATCTCAATTTTGCAAAATAATAATAATTCTAAAATTTGAAACTGACTAGGCATGAAAGTGTTTTTGTTGGTGCGTAGTTTACTCTGGAATGAGTTATGATGGAGAAAACATTCTCTGATGCAATTTTGTTCTCTTTCTGTATGAATTTTTGTTTGTTAATACTCATGCATCGTGCTTCAATTGTTTTTATTTCACAGGTTTACAAGCCAGGTGAGTATAGTCGTGTTCTTACTATATGTGGTCCTGGTAATAATGGCGGTGACGGTCTGGTAGCTGCTCGGCACCTGCATCACTTTGGTTATAAGCCCTTCCTCTGCTACCCAAAGCGTACCACTAAGCCTCTATATGCTGGGTTAGTTACTCAGGTAGGATGAACTCATTTTGACTTAGTTTTGAACCACCACTTTTTTTTGTTATTGTTATTGTTTTTGTATCTTGGGTTTAGTATGAGTTACTGCAAGTCTCACATGAAATGTTGATGCTGTAGCTTGAAGCACTGTCAATCCCATTCTTGTCAGTGGAAGAACTACCATCAGATCTTTCAAATGACTTTGACATTGTCATAGATGCAATGTTTGGATTCTCATTTCACGGTAGGTATTTTTCTTTTTAAGAAAGTTCTGCAATCCATGCACATTTAGAGCATTTACATTATTCTCACCTATGTTTAGCAAACGAGGGACTGAACAACATACTGTTTCCACTGTTTCTCTGCCTCTATACACTGTGTTGCTTATGTTACTTATCAGTTTTTTCATGTATGATTCCTTGTTATTTTGATGCTTACTGTCTACTCAGAACTCTGGGTGGATAGCTCATGGGCTCCCTTTTAGGATCAATATCATTGCTACAATTATGGAAGGTTTAATAACATTGTGGATCCTATAAAATAAGATGTTTTTTTTTATTTTAGTCCTTTAAATTTTTTATTTTTTTTTTTGTGTTTCAGTGCCTACTTGGGGACTAGAAATAAAAAAAAAAAATTAAAGGACTTAAATCAAAACAAAATTTTTAAAGAACTAAAATAAAAAATCGCCTATTTCACAGGGACCAAAAGGTTATTTAAGCCATTATAAAATATAGCTTGCACCACTCTGTTAATTAAATTAAATAACACTTTCTTTGTTACAAATAGGCTTTCACATCACATTGGTTCTGAATTCTGAACTACTGTATAGATCCTTTAACAAATAATTTCATTCAATTTTGTATTATTTTACTTTGTTATTTTCTGTTTGTTCAGGTTCTCCAAGGCCTCCTTTTGATGATTTGATCCAGAGACTTGTCCCTTTACATAATAATCAAATTGGCCAAAAAAGATCAGTTACAGTCTCGGTAGATATTCCCTCTGGGTGGCATGTTGAAGAGGGAGATGTTGATGGTACAGGCATTAAACCTGATATGTTGGTATGTTTCAAAGATATATCTATCTCATTATTTATTCCTTTTAAAGTTGATATTTATATATAAATTTAATCACCTTTTTGGTCTTTATAATTGTAAGAATTTTTTATTTTAGTACATATAGTTTAAAACATTTCATTTTGGTCTCTATAGTTTCAAGAACTTTTCATTTTAGTACATATAGTTTAAAACATCCCATTTTGGTTCATATAGATACAATTTCTTAACTGTTTTGATCTTTACTGTCTAAAATTGTCTAATGCTATTACATACAAATGCTTTAAAATTGTTACAAAACTCAAACTGTCTAAAGTTTTTTTTTACAGTTTTTCACTGACATTAGGTGATTTTTGACAACAAGGATCAAAAGGGTTAAAAAATTGTAACTATAGAGACTAAAATGGGATATTTTAAACTATAGGTATTGAAATGAAAACTTGCAATTATAGGGATCAAAATGAGATGTTTTAAATTGTAGGTACTAAAATGAAAAGTTTTTGTAACTTTAAGGACCGAAAAAGTAATTGGACCTTGTATATAATATCATCAGATTTTATTTCAACATAAATTGTTTTTCTATTGAGAAGCCATCCCACCGTTGTGCTTAATTTTTTTGTAGGTTTCTTTGACAGCCCCAAAATTATGTGCAAAGAAGTTTGGTGGTCCTCACCACTTTCTTGGAGGTAGATTTGTCCCACCTGCCATTGCTGAAAAATATAAGCTTATACTTCCACCATATCCTGGAACATCCATGTGTGTTCGAATTGGAAGGCCTCCGCAAATTGATATCTCAGCTCTAAGAGAGAACTATATCTCTCCAGAATTTCTTGAAGAGCAGGTGGAGGCTGACCCTATCAATCAGGTAAAGTTCATGTGATACAGTACTAGTTATTGTAGAGGTGTTGCCTGTCTTTTACTCATCAGTGGTTGTTAATGACTTTATACTTTGCCATGATATATTTCAGTTTCCTAATCCGAGTATTCTGAGTACTTTGATTTTAATGGCTGTGAATGATTGCAAGTCTATAATATTCTATCTATTATCTGCAGTTTCGAAAATGGTTTGATGATGCGTTGGCTGCTGGTTTGAAGGAACCAAATGCTATGGCCTTGTCAACTGTAGGGAAGGACGGAAAGCCGTAAGATCTGCTTCTGTTTATGTTAAATGCTGTTTGACTAAATAGCATTGGGTTTTGTAAAATGAATTACTCTCCCGTACTTCTGGATAATGTGTATTATATGAACTAAGATTTCCAAATTACTCTACATCGTTTGGCTGCAGCTCATCAAGAACGGTATTGCTAAAAGGCTTGGAAAAGGACGGATTTGTGTGGTTAGTAGTAATCTTTTATTTTTATGTTAGAACTGTTGTGGCAATGCTATTTGGCAAATGCTTATTTGTGTTCACTTACTGCAATTGCTTTGCGCAGGTACACAAACTATGAAAGTCGAAAGGCACGTGAATTATCTGAAAATCCACGTGCATCACTTCTTTTTTACTGGGATGGTTTAAACCGGCAGGTGACTATTGCTTACATTCTCGCTAGCCTCATCTTCAGATTGTCTTATTCTTACATGGAATTAATAAAGTTAGTTTTTCATGCCAGAGAATATCATCCCTTCTTGAAAACCTGTGGTGCAGCATGCCATAATGTACTTTACTAGGAGGGAAAATGAGGATAAGTATAATAATTGATAGTTATAACTTATGAAGAGACCATTTAAGATTTGGATGAGTAAAATGCTTTTAGGTGGTATAACATAGGGGGATTAGAATGTCTACCATCAGTATGGCCTCTACTTTAGGAAATCTTGAGTTGGGGCATTTTGGTAAGATTGAGTTGGGATTCACAAGGCTTGCTTTGTTTGTTGATATGTCTACTTTGTTTTCATTTTTTGAAGCCTAGGTAGACTGAAACTGATTTTCTATGTTAATGAGTTTTGTTACAGACAGGAGGAAATTTTAGTCATGAAAATACTAAGCAAATTTATTTCATTTTCTGTTAGGGTTCAGTCCAAATTGCATGACGTGAAGTCTGTGTCTTTGATCTTTGTTGTATTCTCTCTTTTATTAAGCAAAATAATAATCCAGATTGATCTAAATCCGGTCTGTCCTTTATTTTATCCACTAGTAGTTGCATTACATTTGATAAATTAATACCACAGAAAACTTCCTGTTCATAACCTTACCTGCATTGTTTATCAGAGACTTTTTTTAACCTTTTTTTTCCCTTACACGATCTTACCTTTGGAAACCTGCAAAAGAAGTGATAGAAGATGAACCTTAGTAATATTTCTGTTATATAAATTAATTCTTTAATTTATTATTATTAAGAATGGGATTTGCTAATTTACATCTACTTTTAGTTGGAGTGTGTTAGTAAGTTACAACTAGAAATTATCTTAAAATACATTCATGGGGTAGCTTGGTGGCATATTCCAACTAAAAAATAAGTGAGTGTATGTTAGTAAATGTTTGTAGGATTTGCTAATGTACATTAGTATGTTAGTAAATTATAACTAAGGTTTAATTTAAAATACACCCATGATGTAATTTACTAACGTACTCCAATTAAAAAACAAGTAGGTGTACGTTTGCAAATCCCATTGAAGTATTATTATTTTGCATTTGCTGATTTGTTTTACACTGATGAAGTACAATGGTTTGTGTACCAATTTAACAGGATGCATCCATTTTGATAATGCATACTTTGTGTCACTGTGCATTTTGGAGGCATGCCACATAACTTATTGATAATCATGATATTTTACGACTGTTGGATAATGATTTGGAAAATATGAAGCAGCTGTGAATTGTGATTGACTGATTCTGTTTTCCTGGGTCCTTTTAGTTGGACCAGATGTAATCAGTAATCTATTTGTATAGTAGGGAAAGGAATTTTTTTCCTTTCGATTTTAGGCTTCTAAAGTTGTGCACAGTTTTCATTATTTATTTCTTCCTTGTAATTCATATTCAACTAAGGAATTAAAACACATTTTTGTCTGTTTCTTTTCCTAGGTACGGGTGGAAGGACCTGTTCAGAAAGTCTCTGATGAGGAATCAGAACAGTATTTCCATAGTCGCCCTAGAGGAAGTCAGATTGGAGCAATAGTCAGCAAGCAGGTCTACTTCTGCCTCACTTAAAATCAAATTGTTATATATGGAAATTATATGGTATGTATGCTTAAAATTTAATTTCTTGGATCATTAGAGTACTGTAGTGCCAGGTAGGCATGTTCTTTATCAGGAGTACAAAGAGCTGGAAGAAAAATATGCTGATGGGTAAGTTATTGAATAACTGCTTTTGACTCTGTTATTTGTGAATTCTGATAAAATATGATAGTCCCATGAGATGGTTAATAATTCCACGTTCCCCCTTGGCCTGGACTTGGAAATCTGATTAGCTAACCATCTCATTTGGCCACAAGTATACCCTTCGCTCCCATTTGTTAACTATGGGGGAACTGGAAATAATCCTTAAAATTTTTGCTTGCAGAAGTTTGATCCCTAAACCTAAGAACTGGGGAGGATATAGGCTGACACCACAAATGTTCGAGTTTTGGCAAGGACAGAAATCTCGCTTGCATGACAGGTGGTTGATACCCCGTTTGTGATAGGTTCAAGATCCATGCTGTATGCCTATCTATTTGAGTTTATCTATATCCTAGTCTGGCTGCTTGGTTATGATAACATTATAAAGTAGTCTTCCCATGTCTACAATAATAATAACATTTTTACTTTATTTGCTGTCCCCCCCTCCCAATTGAGTTACTCAAATAAGTTTGAGGTATATTTTCAAAATCAACACTTACAAGCTTTTGCTGCATCTTTCTTCCCTCATTAGTCATCCAAACACAGCCTAAATATTGACCCTTGAGATTGCTTAAAATTTGGATATACTTATTCTTGACGGGCAATTTTGATTTGGAACCATTTATTATTTAGGAACTTTATCATATTTTGAATTATCTATTCTGGTATAGAATAGGGTTATCTTATCAGGGCGTTTTATTATGTTTGGTCTATTAAATAAACTGTCCATAGAAAACTGATAGAAACATAGTACTTTATTAGGAAGAAATATTGATAAAACCCAATTACAAAGATAAAGCATTGCCTTTGTTCCTTCTTCGACATTGTTTGACCTGGTACTTCACCTTACTAGCATAGTATTTTTTTTCACTGCTTTCCGTTTCTCCTCCCTTGCTGCAATTCTGGTTCTTGATCTTCAACCCTTCATTTTCCCTTTTGTCTTCTTGCTCCCAAGATTCCCCTTCCCTTTCTTGGACCCTAACTGGCAAATTCAGATCATACCTGGCCTGGAATTTCTTGAGCACTGTCCTGTGAAACTCTTCCCATGACGCCTTAAGTTTACTGACCTCCTACTATTTATACCACCAATTATGTCCTTCTAGTGCTTTCACAGCCAACTGCAGCATCCCTTCCTTCTTCACGTCAAAGTGCTGTTTGATTTGAATTGGCCATCCGTACACATCATCTTCTCGAAAGACTGGGATTCCCAGACGTCCCTCCTTGAGTTCTCTCTTGAAAATTGCAATCTGGTTCCTCAGTTCTCCAACGATGTCAAGGATGTGTTTCATTCTTGTTGAACCCTGAACAGTTTCTGAATCCTTCAGCACGCACTACCCACAGCTCCAAGATTGGAGCTCTGGTACCAGTTGATAGGAACCTAGTATTTTATTTGGAAAAAATAGGGATAAACCCCAATTACAAATGATCGAACATTACAGAATACAGATATTCAAGGCTCTGCACCTCCCTGTCGTAAAGCTCCCATTCTTTCACAAAGACTAGCTACCTCTCCTTCAGTCCCTTTCAACCTCTCTTCTTATTTATGAGCAAGATGCATGATTTCTTCTAAATATCCCAGCCCAACTAACTCCCTCTCTCCCATATTAACATATGGTAAAAGATATCTAACACTAACAGACACCCAACAGAAACATTTCACATCCTTTTGTGCGTTATAATAATGTAGACTTTCTTTCTATATAAGATTTGTTTGAAATCCTAGTTAAAGGAGTATGATGTCCTGGAGAAGTACTCTAGGCTATCATTCTGTCCCAGAGCATAGCTTCATATAGAATGAGGAAAAATTTCCACGAAATTTTCCTGATATTGTGTGCATGTTTTATTGACAGGTTACAATATACGTCCCATGAGATCAATGGACAGTGGCTGTGGAAGGTTGAGCGGTTGGCTCCATGATCATTCTTTTTTTTTTTTTTCTTTCCAATATCCCAACTTGTGAAAAATAAGGGAAATAAAGTTGTTTCTAAAGCTCAGCCTCTTTCTTCTTTCAGCCTATTGAATTGTGCCGTGTCTATTTTTATTTCCTTTTTTTGTTTGTCATTCTAAGCTGACTTGATTGCAGGCCTATATTCTAAGTAAAAGTTTCCAGAAAGAGGAGCTTTTGCCCGCCGAAAGTTTGTCAATTTCAGATCCAAACAAAATTTGTTGATCCAAATTTGAGATCTCAATGAAACATATCTCAATAAAATCAATTTACTTGATTTTTGCCCGCCGAAAGTTTGTAAATCAATTTTCTAATATTTATTATCCAAACAAAAACCATGTTATTTTAAATTCGTAATTCACAAATAACATGATTTTAATTTTGGATCAACATGATTTTATATAATTGATTTTAAATCTAAGTAAAATAACATGATTTTTGTTTGGATAATAAATATTAGAAAATTGATTTTCATTGAGATATGTTTTAAAACTTATAATCAAAATTGATTTTTGTGTATAATTATCAAAATAAGTTTTAAAATTGATATATAGTTTTGTATATATACATCTTTTGTTTTGTAATTAATTCTATTGATATGGATATATTCATTAATAATTTGAAAAGTAAATAGCTGGATTTACAATATTTTTTGACAATAAAATTAATAATTAAAATATTTAGATGATATATTAGTTTTTATGTAAAATGCATAACTTACAAATTAGATTAGCTTAACTAACTACCAAATACAACAGTAAATAATTTTTTTTAATTTTTTCTTTAATTAATTAAAGTATCATTATTTGGATTATTTTTTTTATTCTTCTTATCCAAATACCATAGCTAATATCGAATAAAAGATTGAACTGGAAAATTGTTAAAAAATAGGGATGAAAGTCATGAAACTCAAAGTTGACGGTTAGTGAATAAAAAAATGGTTATGGTTTGGAAGTTGAGATATTGATGAGAAGTAATTGGTTACATAAACAAATTTTTTTTGTTGGATTGTTGGAGACCAATTTAATTAGTGTCATGGTACTAGCAAAAGAAAAGAGTAAATAAGGAAAAATTAACATATCAAAAGATAAGATCAATTTTACTTTTTAATATAAAAGTTATTTGAAATAACTATTAATTGATTTCACATTGAAGAGTGAAACTCACATTTTTTATTCCAAACATACAAAAATAATCACATTTGGTCAAGTCAAACTTAAGTTTGACGGTACAATCATATATAAAACCTAGCATTCAAAATATTATAGCTGTATCGATTTAGTTAAGGTTGATAATATCAAACTGGTTTCACCAGGACTTTTAAAAAGATAAATACAAAAAATATATAAATAATGATTAAAAAGTATCACATCAATAAGTTACATCATCAAGTTTATGAGTTTAAAAGTTATATTCTGTTATTCAAATTTTTAAATCAGAAATCATTAAATTTGACCTTATCTGATCATGTTTGACTTGAACAACACCAAATGTAATTTAAGTTGAATTAGTTAAAATTTTTAAGTTATTTAAATTTATGAATATCTCTAATTGATACAAATACTCAGTTGTTATTTAAATTGTAATATAAAATAGATTAATTTATTCTATTCTATTGCACGGTATTATATTTTATTTATTATTAAATATTTAGGTAATTTTTAAATTTATGAAAGTGCCCCTTTGTTGAGTTATTTATGTAATGTTTCGTTCTTCTTTTTAATTCGAGTTTCGTTTTCTTTCCCTACCAGGATAGGATGGTCTATACCATTTCACATAAATGGAATTCAATACCAGTTAAAATCAGTTTTTGTCTAGTTCAAGCTCCAAGCTCCACTTCTTTTGACTATAGTTAAAATGTCTCTTGATGGACAGGTTCACTGACTGCAGAGCGATTCGCTTTCAATTGTAATTTCAAAATGCTCTTTTAGTTTCCTAATGATAATAATTTAGGGTGGATTATAGAGTGCACAATATAATTTGCCCTGCTATTGCAAATTGTTAAATTATGATTATTATATTATATATTGTAGTCAGTGTTGTTTTTTATTAAAACTAGAAGGCATAGAAGAAACTTCCATTAACTACTTCTTCAGCTCTGGACCTAGCTAATTGTTTATGAGAGATTAGATGTTTAATATTTTCTGTTTTAATTGGTTTGTGGTTTCAACTTTCTACCATGAAAATATGATGCGTCTTTCTTTCCCTTTCTCATGACCCTGAACTCTTTTTTATTATTATAGTTTCATTTCTTTTAATGTGTCAAATTTACCTTGACATTAGGAAATTTTAGTATTGTTATATAGATAGACTCGTTTTGAAGAATTAGGTAGAATAAAACTGGTAAATTTATCCTAAAATATTGACATAATTCTCATATTGATGGAAAAACATCAAAAGGAACCTTAACAAATTAGTTCACGTTTCTCAACAATTTGAAATTGTGATGATCCAATTCATTTGTTATGCTCCTTGTTGTAGGAGGAAATTTCATAGAGGAATCATGTCTTGCATTGTATGTTTTTACATTAGTTTCTACCCATCTAAATTGGAACTCCCCCCGAATCTACTTAAAATTACTCATAACATCATTAACCCTTCCCCCAAATTTTATTTTGAAAGAAAATACAAAATTGAAATGTGTATTGGTATTGTTTTGTCCATGACAAGTTTCATATATTAAACTATAGCTTTTATTTTCTATACTTTGTGTGCTCTTGGACACTATGTTATGAAGTCGAAAAGCCAATGAAAGCTAGTTTTCCAAAATTCCCTTTGGAAACCTACCAAAAGTTTCTTTTGAAAGATAATGCAAAATTGAATTTTGTATTAATATTGTTTTTGACTTTTTTGTTGACACGCACAAAAAACCAGTAAATGACTGTATTAGTAAAATAGTACGTATTCTAATTAGTGGACGTCTGCTAACAACGAGTTGCCATCATAAATGAAAAATAAAACCATTTTGTGTTTAGAATTCCAAATTTACAGAACTTCTAATTACTTTTCTTTTTTTAAAAAAATTAATCAATCAATTTAGAGAGAAATGACAGACCATAACCATGTTCAAATGTACATAGACCCTTATAATAACATTGGGCCCATCATTCTCTATTCAACACAAATTTGGAATAAGATGGCCCAAGTAGTGATTACTGGGCTAGCATAATTGGATGGTTTTACCTTATATGGGTAGAGAGAAGTCCATAGTGGGTTGTTTGAAAAAGTGAAAGTGAGGCAATTCCAAAAACAACCTCAAAAAACACGCCCGCACAGAACGGGTAGATCCAGAAAGAGCATTGAAAACTGAAGCTTTTGAATGAGTTGGACGGTTTTGCTGAAATTGACGTTTGAATTGAAGTCGCACGTACGCACTCCTCCACTCGCAATTGCGATCCCCCTTCCCTCCCCAATAGCCCGATCCCCAAGCAGAGCAAATCCTAAGCTAACAACATGAGTGGCGAAGCCCACGCCCAAACCCAAGCCACCGACATCAAACCAGACGAAACTCACGCCCAAACCACCAACACCAAACCGGAAGAATCTCAGGCTCAGGCTCAGGCTCAGGCTCAGGCTCAGGCTCACGCTCCGGCTCAGGCTCAGGCTCAGGCTCAGGCTCAGGCTCAGGCTCAACCTCAACCTCAACCTCAACCTCACTCTGCCGATTATGCTCCATATCCTAAACTGGACCCCACCGATGTTGCGCCGGCTCCTGGGCAACTGAACAGTGAATCTCGCGCTCCCATTTCCGGCGATGCTGCCACTACGATGCCCAAAGACTCCAATCCCTACGTCACTCCTGCGCCTGTTCCCGATTCTTCTACTAAGAGTAAGTTACTTTCTCACTTTTCTTCTTCTCTTTTTCTGATTCACGGACACTGCCTCATACTTATGCGGTTTTTGCGCAGCTACTTTAGATTCGGTGAAAGATGTCCTCGGCAAATGGGGAAAGAAAGCCGCCGAAGCCACCAAGAAGGCCGAGGATCTCGCCGGCAACATGTGGCAGCACTGTATGTATTTATCATTTCCTGTGATTATGTTTATGTTTTAAATATCAATTTGCTTTTAATCCGAGTAATATTTTGATTTTAATCCTCTTGTAATTTTAGAGGATTTTTTTTGTCAAATTGTAATTTTAAATCTCTAATAAACTAGTTTAACCTAGTTAGTTTTAATTACATAATAAGTCATTAGACTGATAAAATTGTTGTTACTCTATTATTAAAAAATAGGAACTAAAGTAAAAAATAATAGTCTTTAAAGGATTGAAATAAAAAAATTCAAAAATCAAAACAAAAAAAGACATTATTTTTCAGAATCAAATTGATATTGAAACCTTCTTTTTATTATTATTTATTTAATCTTGCTTGGAACAGTGAAAACTGGTCCGAGTTTTGCGGATGCTGCAGTGGGGAGGATTGCTCAGGGAACAAAAGTTCTGGCTGAAGGAGGGTATGAGAAGATCTTTAGGCAAACATTTGAGACAGTTCCAGAGGAGCAGCTTCTGAAAACGTATGCATGCTACTTGTCCACTTCAGCTGGACCTGTCATGGGAGTATTATATTTGTCAACGGCAAAGCTCGCGTTTTGTAGTGACAACCCTCTTTCTTACCAAGTGGCTGACCAGACTCAATGGAGCTATTATAAGGTATAACCTCCAACCTCCTGCTTCTTGTTTGTCTCTAATAGAGTTGCAAATGTCATACATATAATAGAGTTGCAAATGTCATACATATAATAGAGTTGCAAATGTCATACATATAATAGAGTTGCAAATGTCATACAT
>JAMLFT010000077.1:0-30615 GCA_026544285.1 Pachyrhizus erosus | reverse complement strand
ATAATAGAGTTGCAAATGTCTAATTGGTTTGATGACCTTCATCTGTGACTGGCTGGCTTCCTTTTCTATAGTTACTGTTACTTTTATAAAATTGAATAGAAAAGCAATTGCATTCAAGTGCTAGAAATGTACATGTTTCTAGGTAAATGCAAAATTTAATTAGAGGCTAAGGATTATATTTAGCACTAGTGGTCTTGCATGCTTACCGATCCTGTTTCAAATTTTATATCCATACTCTAAGTATGAGCATGTTGCTTAATTTTTTGGGGTTGCAAGGTCGATGAGAGTGGAATTAATTAAAGGTGGTTACATTTTTGCTTGTCCATACTCATATTTTTACACTCCAATTCCTGAGTTATGATAGTAATCAAAGAAGTGAAATTTGCTATAAACTGTATGCTGGTAATGCAGAATAAAAATTTTCTTCAGCGTGTGATTGGTGATTATAATTATGTAGTTTGACACTCTATTTTTGAACTCCTGTCAATGATGATGACAGAGTTCAGTTACTGTGTGCTCTTTAGTCTGTTTGTTAGATGCAATTTGATTGGCTTTAAACTTTGTGCTAGTTATGCAGATTGCAGAATGGGGAAGTATATTTAAGAATTATTGTGTTATGTAAGAATTATTATTTTATTAAGATTTCCTAGTATAGCAAATTAGTACTAGATGTAGGGAGGTAGCCGATAATACTTCTATAAAGCCACTTACTTCAAACCTCAAACTGGATAACCTTGAAGGACTAGACAAGAAATGTCAATATTATTAGTTAGACCTAATTAACTAATTCTCCAAGATTAAAAAATTAGTTAATTTAGTTAGTAATATTAAATTTGTCTTAAATTTTTGTTTTTCCAAAATTATCCTTAGATTAATGAGACATACTCTTATTCTTTTTTTAAAATATTTTTATTAGTTTAGTTCTTTTAGTGTCTCTCATCATTAATATATTTAATGCTTTAATTTTTATTTGCTATAAATGTAAAGAGTCAAAGTAAGATTTCCAAAAGGCTCTTCATACAAGACAATGACTCTCAAAGAGCCTAAAACATTAATGTATTCCACTTATTACTTAATGACTCATAATGGTATTTTTCTGAAAAAAAAAATTATAATGCATAAGACATTCTAGATTGTTTCTTATATAAAGGAATAAGCAAAACTTCTAAATTGGTTCTTATAAAAAGGATTGAAGGGAATATTTATAACTCAATAATAATAAAATCCTTGATAAAAATCCTAATTAAATATAAAATATTTATTTTTTAAAAGATAAAATTTGAATAATATAATAACCCTTAACTAGACTCCTCCATGGGGGTGAAAATACGCCTGACTGAACATGGCTTTACTTGAATAGACCTGGTTTGTTTAAGAAAGTCAAGGCTCAAACCTAGCTTGTTATCTACCATAGGCTTAGTTTTAGGCTCGGCTTGATCTATTTGAAAGTTTGGCTTGACTAGTTAGCCTATTACAGGCTTATTTCATATTATAGCCTTTATGTGGGTCTAACTTGTCTCTGCATGGGCTCATAGACCAATGGACCAATGGGGAAAAAACTATGTAAAACAGACTAAAAAATCTAACATACCCCCAGTGCCAGAATACTCATACTTCCCGAAGGTATGAGGGAGGGTTACTGTATGCAGCCTTCTCTTCACATATGCAAAGAGGCTTTTTGCAGATTCAAACCTGTGACTACCCAGTCACAAAGGGAAGATTTACTATTGCATTTGGGCTTGACCTCAAGTATGAGTCAGAGGTAGAAATAGGCGAATTAAGTTTTATAAGAATAACATGTTTGTATGATTTAAGTCTATAAATGTATTAAAAGAGTATTTTGTAATAAGACCTCTAAATTGGACATGAATATATCTTTCTTGACACTTTATGTAGGTTAACATGTTTAATATTTTTTTGAAAAGGAAATAAATATATGATTTTAATACATTATAACAATTTAATATAATAACAATATTAACAAAATTATTATTTATATTTACTTAAATTGGCTGGTCTGTTAGGCTTAGAAGGATTTTTAAATTGTCTAAAGACTGACCTTTTTAACCAAATAGGCTTTTATAAAAACTTAGGCCTGGTTTATTTCCTAAATGAGCCTGACCTAACCTGCTCTGATGTAGTATAAGCCATAGGTTACTGTTGAGCAGTTTGGCCTTTTTCCATACTTCATAAGCTAATCATGCTTGTGGTCTTTTGTTAGGTGGTCGTATAATTTTAGCTTAAATATCAATTTGGTCTTTGAATAATATATTTTTGGTTTTGGTCATTAAGAAAAAAAAAATGATTTTGGTCCTTCAAAGGTTTTAGTCCCTGTTATCATGTAACATCATTAAATAATGTCATAACAGTAACTTTGACAATCAAATAAAGAACCAAAATAAAAAAATAATCTAAAAGATCAAAATAAAAAAGGCATTATTTTTCAGGGACCAAATTAATATTTAATCATATAATTTATTATATCTTTTAGAAGCTTTACCACCATTGAGATGATGTTCATCATGACCCATGTTATTTAATGATGGAATGGTAATGAGGATATGTGCCAGCATTGCTGTAGTACCCTATGTGATCCACGCCAATGATGAGAAGCTTATTTTTTTTTTCTAAACTTTTTAATTATGAATTAGCTAGTAATTATTGTGTTTGAAAATATTTTATTTTTATTGCTGAAGGTATATCCAAGTAACTTATTGGCAATGGAATTTAATAAAATTTGAGACTATACTAACGGAAATTGAAGTCTTTTAGTGACCTTTATATGTTTGAACCTTTTCAGCAGTCGTTCACGTAAATTCATTTTTTGTATGGGTCTTCAACAAACTAAACACCTAATCTTTTCAATGCTAAAATATTTAGCTTTTGGACAAAATTCTTAAAATACTTACCTTCTGATAATTGGGTCCAGATTTTAAGATTAAACAATGTGTAGTTTATAATTTTCATCTATTTACCCATATTCGTAGAAGATCCTAAGGAGATTGATTCCCATGCATTAGGTGGTCATTCCATTGCACCAGCTGAGAGCAGTAAACGCATCAACAAGCAGAACCAACCCATCTGAAAAATATATGCAGATTATCTCTGTTGACAACCATGAATTTTGGTTTATGGGCTTTGTGCACTATGACAGTGCTGTTAAAAATGTACAAGGAGCATTGCAGCCTCATTGACACACAAGGGATTGAAAAGCGCCATGTATTATTTATACCAAAGATGAGGTTTGTGTTGATAAGTTATCCATCACAGAAACATTTAACTGTTTTATCTTTATAAGGTAGTCTGCCAGTCTAGTTGGTGGAGTTGTTATAGTATGGAAATTGAAAGTCATTTAGTGTTCCTGATATATTTGTTTTACCTGGTTACTTTTGAAAGTGAAAATCAATTGATTTGTTGTGAGTTGAATGGATATATAGATTGTGGATTTACATTTTAATCTATTAAATTATATCTTTCTTTTGTCTGTATATCTTGGAGTTGGGTGATTTAACTATTTAACTTGAAAACATTGATAGATTGAGGAAATTCTTTAACTATTGTTAAAATAGGAGTGCCATAATATGTGGCTGCAGAGCTTTGGGGAAATAATCTCTAGTCTACGAACAATTTGCGCTTACTAAGGGTATTAAGAAGCGCTATTATTGAGGACAATTCTACCATGGTCGTAGACGTTTGTTAGTGTTAAAAGCGAATGATTCTGAAAGAATTGGCAGGTTCATACTTAATCATATTCAAAGGAATCGCTATTATTCATCTAATGCCAAGAACGCAATTTATATTTTGGCAAGTTACTGCGTATGAAGGCATGTTATGTTTGACTATCTGTTGATCTTTGCTTCCACCTTGCGCTTCATTTGACTATGTAAAAAATAAACAAGTTCTGTTCACTTAATATTCTTTTCTTTATGGACTAGGGCCTCAGTGTTGGCTACCGACCGTCTCAAATTATTGGCTGTTTATTCATGCACTCCAAAAATCTCACTCTGCACTCTTTTTTATTACGGATGGGTTAAATCTCACTCTACACTTTTTTATAACGGATAGGTTAATTTAAAATGAAGATTTTCATTCTCGATTATCTAATCTAAATTGATAAAGGGTGTCCCTTTTTATTACGGTAAGATTAATCCAGAATATAAGACTTTATTCTGGATTACCTAATCCGGCAGGAATATACAAAGGATGTAGCATGAGATTTTTAGGTTGTAGGAAAAAACAGCCCAAAATTATTTGGGTGCTTTGCTCATGTGGGTCTTTCAGTCTCCCTTGTCGAGGAACTCACAAGCTGAGAAAGACATAATAATATTGTTGGTTTTATATGTTGTCGATAATGAACGCCCATAGAGCCAACATCCCAAACAAACATAACATACCACACAAGACATGAAAAAAAAAAAACTGTTTTTTTTACGCATCCTTGTTTGGAAAAAAATATGTTTGCAACAGTTTTTTTTTTTCTAAGGTAAAAAATTACTTTTTAGAATTTTATCAAAAAATTTGATAAAAAGAAGCAATTATTCTCCTAAAATAATTAAACTACAAATGCACTATTTCTAGTGATGCATGGCAAATCATAATCTGTTGAGTGGTGATGAAAGCTAAAGAAAGTACGGTAATATTTTTGTAATTTGATTTTAGAAAAAACAATTAAACGTGTTCAACATTTATGTCTTGTTTGATTGATAGAAAAGAGAAAAATAGAGTAGAAAAAAAAAGAGTGAAAATATAAGAAATAAAATAAAAATTAAAAGTATTTAATTAAAAAAATAAAAAAATGATGAAGAGAGAGATAAAAAATTAATCAAAAATATGTGAGTGTATCTATCAATTTTAAAATTATTTTTTCTTTAAGCTTTTTCTATCAAACAATCTTATTACTTTTCATTTATACTCTTCCTCCAAATTCTTCTACACCAAACAGGAGCTAAAGTCTAAAAAACATTCAAGAAAAAAAAAAAAAAAAACAGGATACAGTCTCAAACTCAAACCAGAGTAAGTCCTTTAATTTATTTCGTAATCCCCCTCAAAATCCAACATGTACGATATATCCTGCAGGGAGACAGCAGTACTAAAATTTTCGTTCATTGAGAAACTGCTTTTGCGAGGCTTTTCTTTAGAATATTTTTAAATTCTAATCAGTCGTTTTAATAATTATCAATTATTAAGTAAAAAATATAAATGCTTTTTAGGGTAAATTCTATTAATAACGTCAAATATTTGATGACATTATATCCCTCTTTAATTTAGTCTCCACCTATATAACTACACAAGAGAAGTCTATAGCTCAGTTAATTTTTATATAGAAATAAAATATAATAATTTTTATGTTAATAAAATAATTGTGAAATTTTTATTTTATTTTTTCCATTTTTACTCTATAATAAATACATATATATAAATTAATTAAAAATTAAATAAAAATAAGAATATAATTGATAAAAAAAGTAATTATTTTAAACTTAGAAAATGATAAAAAAAAAATACAGTAATTAAAAAGGAATGGATAAAATATTAAACAAGAAGGGTATACAGTATTATATTATATTATATTATATAAATTAATTTTATAGTGCCCAACATGTTATTCTGTCTCATAGCATTGGTAATTCAAGAAATTGGCCGAGTAGAAAAAGATAAGATCTCTCATATAATTAATTGTAAGTTTGAATTTTCATTTATTTTTATAGTGTAAAATAAATGTAAGTATTTTTTGTAAGTGTTTTAAGAATGCAACTTTTTTTCACCTTGAAATGAGGTGTCCTCCTTTCTCCTTAATTTTATCGCAGCAAAAAATTATCATTGGAAGGTTTCTTCCCATTTTATCGCTTATGAAAACTCTTAAAAAAAAGGTTTGTGTGGTGTCCAAAAAAAGTATCAGGTGAGATATCTGGGAATGTGAGTATCATTTGCCCCACTTTTCATATTTTGTGATAATTGTCTTTTATGAAATATTATTTCAATTAAATGATAAATAACAGAAAATGTTTTAGAAAATAAAATGAATCTCTTAACGTTACGGTCCCACAAATTTTGAATTTGGAGGAAGCTACTACTAATTCATGGGGACTAACCAAATGGCCCTGACATGATTTGACAATTGGTCAGATTAAGATAAGATCTAAACCGTTCTCCATTACTGTTGATGATGTATCCTTCAACTCATTTTGGCCCATTCTCTAAACTCCCCATTTATCAAAACCCAGAGTGCAGAGGCCCTGTCTCAAATATCAATTTTCAATAACCACCACCATCTAGAATCTACTACAAGAGAAAATTAAAAACAAATTTATCTATTATTATGTGTATATTTTACGTTCTTCATTGACCTCTCTTCGTTTCCCAAGACGGATATAATTTTAAGCAGACGAAAATCATTTAATACATTTGGTATAAATGATTTTGGTGAGAAATAATTTTAAATTCTGTGAAATTTATTGTATTTTTTTCATTAAATACTTTTTATTTTTTAATTTATTTCTTATACATTTATATTTATATTTATTTTATTTTTCTCCTTTACACCAAACATGAGATTTGCATAGAAATTGTAGCAGTTAATTACTATGATAAATATTAAAAGGAAAATGCATGAACTGGGAATAAATCATTCTTAAAATTCTCACCTACGAAATCATTCTCTTTCCTTTGAAATTGGAACATGACTGTTGATATTTTTGTTATTTTTCTTTCTATCTTAGCAAAGTCTAATAATTCTCAAAAAGTCATTAGAGCAATACAAGCACAAGCAAATGCATCGTAAGCTTTGAAGTATGCTCCACTTGGCTTGGCTTAACGATGCACGTTAACACGATAACATATTGACGTACATGCCTTGACGAGTCTAAAGTGAAAGTGAATTATTTCATGCAAATTTTTCACATGACTTTATCATATATAAAAACTGTGTCAATCTTAACTTGATATTTAAACGTTAAATAGGTAAAAATTTATTAAATTTTATTAGAAAATCATAAAAAAAGAGATAGCTGCAAATTTTTCACAAGACAATGTCCGTTAAAATTTCTTACGTCAAAATATCATTCCCGTCCAATAATATCAGATACAAAAAGTTTGAGTTTTGATTTGACCAACTACTATAGAAAAGAATTACCTTCAAAATAGGTAGTCAACTAAAACTTCCATTTAATGCAAGCACTAAAAAATGACAAATCAAAGCAAAGTAAAAGATAAGTTGAGACATGTATTAGTGTGTATTGTCTCGATCGTACCCCGACATGATATTCAGATAGAGCTCCTTTCGTTGACTTCCACAGACACAAATTTAATTTGTTATTCGAATGCACCATATTTGAATAGTATTACCAAAATCAGCTCAACCTATAAAAAATGACAACATAATAATAACTATTCATCACAGAAAATGAAATTGGACCTTGGGTCAAATAAAGTTTAGTTTGCCAAAGTTATTTTGAGTTGCGACTACGAAAGTTCTTAGGCATGCAAAAAACATTGCCAAATCTGAATCGAAATCCATTTTTCTAATCAACTGGAAAATTATTTTTAATATGATCATCACTACTACTCCATGTTATTTACGGCTACGAATTTTAAAAGTTTTAGTTAATTAACTGGAAAATGTTAAGCGGAATACAACGCAAATTCTTTTTTCTCTCGTTTATGACAGTATGCAAAATATTTAAGGAGTATGAAGAATTAGTACCATTGTTAAAAAGGATGGTAATTGAGTGTTGTCTTCAACTTTTAGACGGATATATAGATAAATAACAATAAAGTTTTCTTTTAAAAATTGATAGATAAAAAGAATGCTTTGAGGATTATTAATTCTTAAAACTGATTATAAGCATCTTAAAATGATAATTTTTTATTGAAAAGATTTATTGTATTGGAATTATCAAAGTACACATAATAAATACTTTCTTAATAAAAATGATGTATATATAGTTGAAGGTTAGAAAATTCGAATTAAGAAAACTAATTAATTTCTCCTTCATATTAAAATCATTTATAATTTTTTAATATATTTTTTATTTATTACTTTGATATTTTACATATAATTATTTTTATTCTTTTTTAATATAATTGAGAAAATAATAATCAATGTTATCATAAATTTTAAAATAAAAAATATATAAAATATTTTTTTTTTAAAAAATGACAGATAAAAAAAAAACAAACAAAATAATACATTAAAAATTGATGTGCACATTTTCATTAAAAGATAGAGAGGGAGTAGTAATGTAGTATGGAGTTAAGCATTTAATGTGTTACTCCTTTCACCAATGGTTCTATCGTTAGTATTAATGGTTCCGAGTAGCGACGAACGCGTTATCCTTAATCATTGTATTTGCTCTCCACCACATTTTGGTGTTCATCACTGTCCCTTCATTCAGAAGCACGTTTATTGGGAACTTGGATTACCTTCATCCTATTGATATTCCTAAGATTCGTCTCGAGTTGGATTCAATGAATTCAGCATGTAATGTCAAATTAAATCAATTATTTTCTCTATAATTTTGCATACAATTTAAAAACGATAATGATATATATATATACACACACACTTCATGGTTGGTGAATGGTTATCCTCCTTATTCAAGTTTTAAACAAATTCCACGTCAATAGGTAATAGTTGTGGCAAAGTGGGGATGCTTAACTAATATATTTATTAATTTATTTATTGTAGAAATAAAGATAACGTCCTGCCTTCCTGCTGCACCATTTACGACTAATCAAACCTTCATTTGTCTACTTCATCTGGGAGAAGCACCCACAGCACAGAGCTATCACCGAATTTCTGCACCATTTTTATCATTTGTACAAAAATGTTTTGCAAATTCTTTCTATAACCAAACCCGTGAAAGAGATTGATAAAGGAGAAAAGAATGTATGTGATGGAGAGAGATTTAATATAGTGAAAGCTAATTAGGTACTACTATATGTATGGTTTTAAAAAAAAATATTATAAAATTTAATAATTTTCAATAATATAACATTTGTTAATTAATTTGATGGTATAACATTTCAGAACGATAATTTGATACTGGAATCTACTTTTCTTAGAAGTTGATAATCTTGTGGGGGACACAAACATGACTAAGTATGGTCACTTGAACATGATATTAATTTCTGTGAACTAATAATGTTAGAATTAATTAATGTGCTTGATTAAGTAAACCAACCACTGTGCATTGCGATTTGCGAGACCACAGTAGAAAATTTGTTTGGAAATGGACATCAACGTCTTATTCAATTTAACTCGATTGCATTGCCCTTGCTGCCACTATACTCAATTTAAAGGGGGTGGCAGTAAAATTAGTTGAGCTTTACAAATGGTAGTTAAATTGATTGAGCATTACACTCGGTAGTTTTGCCGACAATTGCATATCCTTCTAGAAATCAAACTCCCCAGTTATTATGACCCTCTTCCTCCTATAAGGTGAATTACACCATCCCAGGCCTAGACATGTAGCTGGGAAAATTGTACAAAAATAACCTTTTATAATTTTATTCTACTCCGTTTGCAATTTACTCAATAAGTTATGACTATTATTACTTGGATTTCTTTTATGAATTTTTCTTTTTATTTTATCTTTTACATACCACATTCCGAGATGTTATGGTATAATAAAAATCTCCTATTATTTAGTAATCAAAGTTTAGGATTTAGGGTTTATTATAAATATTTTTTGTTGATGTAAATAATACATCAGATATAATAAATTTAATAATATATTATTTTAAATTCTTATTATAAGATTTAATTTTAAAATATGGTTTAGTCTTTTTTTATAAAATTTAATCTAAAATATTTTTTTATGTTAATTTATTTTTCACAAAAATATCATTCATGAAACTGATTTTTAAAATGATATAATAGTAGAATAAACATAACTCATTAATATTTATTAATTTTATTTAAAAAATAATTTTTAAAAAATAAATTAATTAATTAAATCTTATAATAAGAATTGAAGATACTAGTAAAGTTGTGATCGAAATATTAATAAAAAAGGAATGTCCAAACTTTTTAACCCCCTTAATGCTTAATAATCAAGTATTTTTTTTAAGTATTTTTCTCTTTAACCTGTTGAGATGCCTTTTAAAAATAAAATTGAAAAAGCAGACAAGTATTAAAGTAGACGGTGTTAAAAATTGAGAACCAAATCTATACTAAATTAGAAAATATCTCAAATACAGTTATCCTATCAAATATATATTTCAGAATTTGTTTCAATTAACATTTCTCATTTTGATTAAAATAATTAATTTACATCATTAACTATCTAGTTTTGTCGTCAATTTTTAATTTTATTATGATTGAAGAATAAATATTTTTTAAAAAAATAGAATATTAACTAGAGTTGTTATCTCAAAACGGTCCATTTTTTTTTAAAAAAACATTATCAATATAACATTATAATTAATTTAATAAAAACATCAATTAATTCTTTAACTAGTATTATTAAAATATTTATTAAGAAGACCATATAAAAATTGCTATTGAGTATGTACCTTAACGAATTTGAAATCGACCCATAAAATTCTAGGTGATCATTCAAAAGGAAGGAGAAATAAGTTGATTTCTCATATTTAAATTGATTAAACTACTAAAGATAAATATGCACCCAAAAAAAAATACGATAAGTATACCAATCAAAACCTTGATTATATTCACACGAGGGAAAACAGCATTCTGAATGGTCTTTTATGTATAAAAGCTTACCAGCAGGGAATTCTATGCATATAAACTAAAAAGAAAAAGAAAGACAAAAGTACAGAAGGAACTTAAAAGAAACAAAAGTCTATATTAATGCATTTTCAACTCTTGAACTGAAAAGATGATCCCGAACGTGCAGTAGAAATGCTAACATATATATAGGCTACAGGAAGCAAGTTTCAGTGCCTAACAACGTTCGAAAATAACCTAAACTTTTTTAATAGTTTGTGGTTTAATATCAGAAATCGTTGAACATAGTTATGGAGAAAATTAAAGAAAAAAAACGAAATGACAAATAGTTAAGGAAAAGTGAATAGCGCAGCATTAACGTGGTGCAGTGTTATCAAAATCAGAAAAAGTTTCCATGTCTGGTCTGATCTGCAACACTGTGATCTGCGACGCAACAGGTAAACAGTGTACGAGTTTGCCGCGTGAAACGCCCACTCATAGTTATGGATTACTTTCTCGCTTTTTCACACATGCGGGAATGGGATTTGAATTAGTACTATTTAAAAAGATAAATCGAACAAATACTCTTATAGCTGATTAGAGATAAGAAAATAAAATAATAACTAAGCAACAACGACCAAACAAATAAAGAGAAAAAATGACTGAAAGTCCGTAGAGCAATTAATAATGGAGGAGGCGTTACCTAGTCTTCAACAAAACCCAGAAACAAACAACTGAAAATAACGTCAAAAGGAACATAAAATAAGGGATTCAGACGAAAAGAAAATGGTGTGTGTCACTTCAGTTAAGGATCATGAATCTGTCTGACTCATTAAATCGTTTGTGAACTTTCAGGTCTAATGTGTCCAGCAGTAGCAAAGAAAGAAGAGAAGACATTAATATGAGAGAGAAAAGAGAATTAAACTAAGGCGGTGTAAGGGAGGAAAAAGACGACAAATGCCAAGGAACACAGCCAAGGAGTAGTAAGTTAAACAGCTTTGCACTTGCATTCCACGCACCTTAAATACAACTTAAGTTGGAATTTATTCTCTGTGCACATCCGCATACTTCCATTGCATACTCCCCCTCCTCCCCTTCACCTGATCATACTGATATGATGAGCACTTGCTCACCCTTCCATCAACTTCCAACTTCGGTTCTTTCTCTTTATTTCGTTAATCTCCCTTAGGAGAATTGAGAATTCTCAATTATTGTTGTGCTGTTCAAGTGATTCGATCCATTCCCAGCTGAACGTTGCTCAGAATTAGCTATTACATATACATAATAACCCAAAATCAACAA
This sequence comes from Pachyrhizus erosus, assembly GCA_026544285.1. Lineage (NCBI taxonomy): Eukaryota > Viridiplantae > Streptophyta > Magnoliopsida > Fabales > Fabaceae > Pachyrhizus > Pachyrhizus erosus. The sequence continues at coordinate 18,644 of JAMLFT010000077.1, read as the reverse complement.
CTACTAAAAAAAATCTCATCACATAATAAAATCAAATGAAAGTAAACTAAAGGAGGAATGAGTATGAATTAACCCTAACTGGATCTCCATTAATTAAAATTTTAGATTACAAATCGGTCATTTTTTTTTTACTTGGCTCACACAATTATCTCTTGTAACTCAGTCATTCTATTGAGACTAAAATCCATGATATCCACCTAATAATTGAATGAGAGAAATGTAGAATGGAAATTAGGGTTTCTTACCAAGAGTGTTTTTGTTATTGTGCATCCAAACCTTGAGCACATGTCTCTTGACACAAGTTTCAGCGCAGAATTGTTCCACAGCGGCTTCGTCATGCTTCTGAATTCTCCATCCTAGCTTCTCCGCAAATGCCAGCATCTTATCCTTCTGCTCCTGCGTGAACTTTGTCCTAAACCTCTTCTTCGTTCCACTCCCGCTACCGCCACCACCGCTAAAACCGCCGCCTCCTCCGCCGCCGCCGCTGGAGCTGGGGTTTGACATGTCTTCCTCCTCCCTACTGAACACTCCTCCGGAAGCTAACGGTGGTAGAGCCAAGGGCCGGTGCTGCGACACCGGAGGAGTAACCAGGTGATGGTGGAGGTATCCGGCAGCGGAAGGCGGTGGCGCGCGGTGGTAGTAAGGGGAGAATTGGTGGTGGTACTGAGGGTGCAGAGGCTGAGGCTGAGGCTGCGAGCGCGGTTGGTAAGGGCTGGTTTCACCGTCGATCTCCTTGCGGTGGAAATTACGGTGGCAGTTACAGGCGGCGCAAATTACGGCCTCGAGCGTGCCTTCCTCTCCGGCGGCCAAGAACTCGCAGCAGCCGTCGACGGCGTGGCCGCCGATGCTGACGGCGTGGTTCTTCTGACATTCTCTGTATCTGACAGTCCCTTTGCGAGCGGAATTGACGGTGGGCGCAACTCCTTCGCCGACGCTCATTTTGGACCTTGCCGCCGCGTTTCCTAGCGAGTCGTAACCCCCCGGCACTGAGAATCCCATTTCCTCTTCCTCCTCTTCCTCCTCATCCTCTTGGTCCTCGTGCTCGTCAAATTCCATATCGCTCTCTACTTTTCTAAAAACAAAATAAAACAAATGAATAAATAAATAAATAAATAAATAAATATTCTGTTTTATTTGGGTTTTGGTCTTTTGCTGTATTGCGTGTGCTTCAGATGGGACTGCGGGAGAAGATCTACAAATCAAACAATTCTACTTGAGAAGGGGAGCTGAGTCAATTGAACGATGAAGTCATAAGCCACCGCAAAGGATAATAACCATAAGTAACAAGATTGTCTGTTTATTTTAATATTTTATATTGCCTGTAATTAATAATGGTAATAAATATAACATCAATAATTAATTAAATTTAAGAGATATATTTATTAGCATATTATTTATACGTATTTGTTTGAACTTGGAGTTGAAGATAAGAGAGGGGAGGAGGATGTGGTCATCAATGACCCGTCTGCAGAAAAAGAGGTGTCTCACTCTGGAAAGCCTTTCAAATACTTGCCATTACATTAACATCTGCATCTATGATGTTCGGACATTTACTTTTACTTTAACCCCCTGTCCTGGTTCTCTCTTTTCTTTTCTTTTTTTTTAATAAAAATACTATTTCAATCAAGTTTCGTTGAATAATAACTATACATTCATGCTATCACACTCTCCTTAACATTTTTCTTTTAACATCTTTTTATAATTAATTAAATTTTATTAATTTTAATAAATAAAAATAAATTTAAAATTTTTAATAAATTATAATCAATCATGAAAATATATCGTTAACATTATTTATAATTATATGTTTAACAATATATTATATTACACAAACCATTCGTATTGAATGTAAGTCTTCGTACATATATATTTTTAATACTATTTTTTATAAATAACAATTTTTTTAATTTGACGGTTTAATTTGTGATATTAATTCAAGTATTTAAAACGTGTTCTAATGATAAAAAAAGATACTTATATTTTAAAGTATTAAACTTTACAACAAAGTATTGATTAGTTTTTTTTAATATATTAGATAATAATCAATTTTGAAATGTATAAAATTTACACACTATTTTTTTATGAAAAATTAATTTAATCAAGACAAAAATAAATAAATTTAATCATTGAATTGTAAATTTTATTTTAAATAAGTTTACTAAAATATTATTTTCTTTTAGTTGTTGTTTAGTACCATGCATCTCATTCTTATATAATGAAGTTTAACATTTGACATAGAAATAGAATTATAAATATTAAACACGTTTACCTAACTCTTTTACACGTGCTACCAATGTAAAAAAAAAATTAAGAAACAAAAAAGTAGAAATTAACAAATGTTTCAATAATATTAAATAAACAAAAAAAATTACCAAAAGCATAAATATTATTTAATATTTAAAAGTTGCATAATTTTATTTTGCAAATAAAAAAATTATATAACTAAAACTATAAAATCAAATATTGTAAATTCTTAAAACAATTGTTACCGGAAGCTCTAGAAAAAAAGCTTTCTTATATAAGAACATTTAGTACTTGACAAAAAAATAGAATTATAAAAATTAAAACACGTTTGCCTAACTCTCTTACACTTGTTACCAAAGCATAGTTATAAATAAACTTAATAAGCAAAAAGGTAGAAATTAACAAATGTTTCAAGAATATTAAATAAAAAATGTTAATTAAAAGTTTAAATATTATTTAATATTTAAAATTTGCATAATTTTTTAAGAGAGAAAAAAACTGTAGAATGATAACTATAAAATCAAATATATTTATTAACTAATAGTCTTAAAACAATTGTTAGTGGAAGCTCTAGAAAAAAGAAAAAAACTAGGAAATGGTGCTTGAAGAATTAGCAGCAGAAGTGAGAGGAGAGGACCCATAAACTTAGGACACCGACTTGACATCGGAAAAATTAATCTGTCGGCATTTATGGGAGCTGCCTACGTGCCCTCCTCTTCCGACATGACATGACGTCACTCAACTGTCACCATTCTCTTTTCTCTTTGTTAAATAATGAATCCTAACCAATGTCATAAAAGAAAAACAACACTTGGTTTTTTTTTTCTGATAAATAAATAAATTTTATTCTTAATTTATAATAATTTTTTTCAACTTTTTGGTCGTTAATAAATTTTTATTTTATTTTTAAAATATTTTACATAAGATTTTAAATAGTAAAATAAAATTATTCACATAATGTTTTATAAATCAAAAATAAAATAATAAATTTATTAGAAACCAAGAACAAGTTTATTATGAACAAAAAAATTATAAATTTATTATGAATCAAAAATATATTTAAATTAAAAAATTATTAATTTAACCTTTATAATTGTACAATTTTTTTTATTTTTCTACTTAAAAATAATTTTTTTTTAGTTTGAATACAAACATTTTAAAATCTTTTTTGATATTAAAAGATATACTAATTTTATCTTTTAATATTTATCATTTGTAAAAATTAAGATTAAAATAGATCTAAAAGTGTTTTTGTATAGACTAAAGAGGATGATTTTTAAGTGTATAAATTAAAAGATAAAGTTTGTGTAATTATATAAATAAAATGAGTAATTTTCTTTGTCACAAAATATTAGTTAAAGTATTAAACTTATGTTTGATTGAAAGAAAAGAAAAGGAATGAAATTGTGAGGAATAAAAAAGAATGAAATAGATTAGAAAAAAAGTAAAAAAAAAAAAGGATTGTTTAGTTAAAGTAAAAATAAAAATAAAAATAAAAAGAAGAAACATTTAAATCATAATTATTTGATAAATAAAAAATAACATAAAATAATAATAATAATAATATTATTATTATTATTATTATTTATTATTATGATTTCTTATTATTTTTAATAAACATTCTTTTTTATTATTAATATTTTAAATAAGAATTATATATGTGTATTTATATAATTGATTTAGTAATTAATTATTGTTATATATATATATATATATATCATATGTTAAGTTTTAATCGATTATACATGTATACATAATTGACTAACATCCTAAAGTTATTTTTATTTTTTCCTATTTCTTTTTAACATTAAAAGTATATTTATGGGTGTCACTATTTTTTTAAAAATTTCCAACTTTCTTCCATATCAAACAAACATATCTATTTTTTCTTCTTTTCATTTCTTTCAACCTTTTTCACTTTCATTCATCTCATCAAACCAACTAAAAGAGTTAAGTAATGTTTTAGATCTTACCAAATAGGAATTTTTTATTTTAGTTTTTTAGTTTTTTCATTTTTTGAAAAAATTATTTTAACTTTTGTTATCAAATAACAATGTTAATTGATGATGTAATAAAAATATTAATAATTTATAAAGTTGTTATGTAATTAAAGAGTTCAACAAGAGGACAATTACATATGATTTTTTGACAAATTATATTTTTAAATTTTTCATTAACTAGTTTGATGTCATTGTAAATCAAATAGAAAATAAAAGAAGAAGAGTTAAATTGTGATTTAAAATTTTTTACAAAATTTTTGTAAACAAAGGTGATAATAGAATTATTTGTATTTAAAAAGGAGAACTAAAATATATTTTTAAAATTATCAAACGAAATATAAAAAACCTTTTTAAAAGAAAAATCAATAATTTTTTCCAGTTAGTAAGAAATATCATAATAAAAAAAGAACACATGGATTTTATATTAGTTCATCTTTACTATCGAGGCTAAATTCGGTTCTTAGCAAACCTTCAAGTTTTACTTTATCATAAAATATAAAAGTATTTTTTTGTTAAGTCGCTTCTAACTCTATACTAAATAGCATTTCCTAACCTCTTTAAGTTATTACAAAAAGTACGTTTTCACAAGTTATTTTTGACTTAACCTCACAAGTTCAAGATAGATATAAGCCCAGGTGACTCTCAATGTCTTTATTAGATAAATATGATTAATGATAATGAGCCTATCTATCAAATTTGCTAGTATTTAAGAGCTTGTTTTGGAAGAAATAATTTACAAAGTTTTTAGAAGAAAGAGATCAAAATAAGGTTTTTCTTTAAGCATATAACTTTCATTACTTATGTTTAAAGCATTTTTCTATTTACAAGTGACATCCTTTGAATATTTGTTGTCTTACAATGACCTTTCCTTTTCGTCTGTTGGTGAGAGGTTTGAATCAACATTAAATATTATATTAATTATTTTCACCAACTAATCATGTGATATGCTAACAATACAACCTACTTATCTTTTTTTTTTGTAGTTTTCTATTATATATCAAATGTCAGTTTTGAAATATTTTTGTTTTGAACAATCTAACACTTAACAAGTATAACTTTTGAAGAAAGAAGTCTTTTTAAATACGTTTTGAGTATTCTCTTTATTCTTCAAAATATTCTCTACACAATAAAGAGATTTGTATGTATGTAATGACTGCACATTAAAGTAAAATATTTTAAGACAAAATCAAATTAAACGTAAAGGCAAATAATAAAGGTAAATAAGTACAAACAATAGACAAATAATGTATCAAATTTAGATCGTTAAACAAATTGATTGTTTGTTACAAATGGTAAAACTTAATTATTATTTTGAAACATCAAAACATAAATTTTTAGGGACCTAATTTGTCTTTATCTTTATAATCATCAACTATTTTAAGCATATGAGAATTTAAAATTAAAATTTATCACTAACAAATTACAAATAATTATCCTGTCAAGCAAATACGACAAGTTAACTAGTTAACAACATTTTAGGTATATTATCTTCTAATGTTGCTACTTGACAAGAAAAATTAAAACAAAAATAAAATTTAAAATTAAAAGGAAAATAAAATTTTTGAAAACACTAAAATAAAAAAAAAACTAATTAATGAACAACAATAAAATATTTAATTCAAATATAATAAGTAAAAATAAAATAAAAATATTTTTAATACAGTTTTAAGGTTCTGTTTAATATGTATTTCTAAATTTTATTTATTTATTAATTATAATCAATATATGTAAAGTACTTGTTCTTCAATTGATTATTAATATATTAATATATGTTTGGTTATAGTTAAAAAAATAGAATATAGTAAACTGTTATATAATATTTTAATTTATTATTTTATGAGTTGATGGAATATGATAAGTTGATTTTTATAATGTTATTTCGTTCATCAATTCAAATATTATTTTAGAGAAGAATAATGTTAAAAATAAATAGAATTAGAAAAAAAAATCTTTCTATAATTATCTCATGTTATATAAATTCTTTCTTCCATTATTATTTATCACTATTATAATTATAGTTAAACTTATCAATATATGTGAGTTTAAATTTGAGGAGAGTTAACGTATACATATGTAAATGAGGGTATAAACGGGTTGGTTTATTTAGTTTATAGGTTAAATGAGTTTGATTTGCAGGTTTGCAGGCAAATTTTTTTTTAATTCAAATAATATGTATAATTTATAAATAATAAAATAAATTATTTATCGATTAATTATAAGATTTATATTTTATATTTTTATGGTTATTTAGTTTGATTTTTAGAATATTTACTGCTTGTTAATTGTTATTATCTATTTATATTCTGGTTATATTTATTTTATAATTTTCAACTTTCTTTTATCTTATTTTAGTTTTGTACATTGATTCCTTAACTTGCAAGTTAATGCAAATCAATAATTATGATGATCCATTTATTTTATGAGTCAACTTGATTAAATTTCTTTATTTGTAAATCTATGTAGATCAAACTTGTCCATATATCTAGTTATGTTCATAATTGTTGTTGTTACTGTCATCATTGAAACAATTTTTGTCATTACTACAATTATCATTGCACCACAACTATTATAATTTATAGGTTTAAATATGTTTTTGGTATCTTATAATTGATTGAATTTATTTTTGGTCAATGATAAATTTTTTTGAAGTTTTTGGTCTTCGATAAATTTAAAATTTTATTTTTAGCTTTTGTTTTTAGCATATTACTTTTAAATGTTAAGTTATTCGTTAATTGTTTGTTTCTAATTGACATGTATGAATAAAAATGTTAAAATATTAAGCTTTTACTTGAATAAACATTGTCAAATATATTAATTAAAAGACAATTCAATACTTAACAATAATTTGTTAACTATGATAACTAAAAATAAGATTTTAAATTTATCAAGTACTAAAAACTTTAAAAAAATTTATCAATGACCAAAAACAAAATTTGATCATTTATCAAAGACCAAAAACTTATTTGAGTTTAATTTATATTAGTTATCGCTATCATCACCTTTATGACCATTATTTTCAAATATTATCATTAATATTACCATTGTCATCACTATTTTTATAATCATTACTATCATTGTTGTCATCATGGTTACATTATTATTATGGTCATTATATTTTATCATCTTCATTGTTGCTATAATAGCAATCAAACTATTGTTGTTGTCACTACTATCATTCAACCATTTTTATTATTATCAACATGTCAATATTATATTAACTATTACTCTTGTTACAATTATAATCATAACCATTGCTATCAAAATTATCATTGTCATTAGCAACAAAATTAGTATCCTAACCAATTAACCAACACTTTCTTATGAGTTAGGATATCTAGATTTACGACACATTAGTCATTTTATCACTTCAATTAATAACTTTGTATAATAGCACCATAAACGAAACATTCACACATTTTCTTTTCCTAGTTGGTTGCCATCTAACACATATCCAAATCAGTTGGACCAATTTTTTTTTAAAACAAAAACAAATTTCTCTTTTCCTACTTCCTCTTTCTTGCATTTTAGGTCTTTTTTGTTTCTCACTTTTCTTTCTCACTACTTATTCCTATAAAGTCTTAAATGAGTACATAAATTTTGAATGTGTGTGCACCCTTCTTATTGTGTGTCTAGTGTGACTCTATGTGATATAGGTCCAACCTAAAATTGTTTAAGTTCAACTTCAACACCATGTTTTTTTTTTGTAAAATGAGTGAGTCACCAAGTTAAGCTTGTCTTACTTTTAACTTAGTGACCATCAATAATTGCATTTTAGACCTACTCATGCTTCAAAGGCTTGTTCATCAACACCATCTAGCATTCGCTCTTTATATCACACTTATATGCGCTTAATTTTTACAATACAAATTGCATTATGATAAACTCAAACTAGAGATAAACGCCACTAGCCTCCAAATGCTCAAAGCCACAGTCTCCGACCAACTTCCTTTTCATTTGAAATACAATATCCTCTATACGAACACACTATTTAACAATTTTCCAACACTGTCAATTTGCTTTCTAAGCTTTAGCTTATTAACCTTTTGTACATGGTCTTTGATCGAATTTGAGGTGTGTGTCAAGGATACAACGTAAAACAAGTTCTTCTCATGTCATCATGTATAAAATAGTTAAATTAAATTTAATATTTAAGAAAAAAAATTAGGTACGAATGCGTGAGAGCTATAATGTACAAAATTTGAAATTATGACATGCACATAATCCTATTGGCCCAAGTGTTGTTTTGAAAATTAGTACACCTTATAGAAAATAGTGGAAATTTCATACAATTGTGGTATAATTTATTTATATAATTAGTATAAGATAAATATCCAAAAGATATGATAAGACATTAGGTACAAATATTTGAATAATTTGAATAATCATATCCTAACTAGTCATGTCAACACACTCATGCAAGACAATGGTGGAAGAAGCAACACTGATCTTAGACATTAGCCACTTGTGTTTTATGGAGTCAAGTGATTTGGTGAGTAAGTCAACATGCTAGTGACTAAGATAACATGCGACATAGAGTGTTATTTCATGGTAATTAAGTCATGTACAAAGTTGATAGTAAATGGAATATGTTAATGCGAGAGTACAATATTGCATTAATAGAAAAATATGTGGCTCCAATGTCATAAAAGTATATAAATGACTTATCAATAAATAGTCAAAGAATTTTAGTTGTGGTTGATCTAATGATGCAATATTATGTATTCATAGAAAATTTTGTTCTTTTAAGACCAAGAGATGATACTGGGTCCAAAGTAAGTGATTTAGGTTGTAGTTAATTTCATGTTAGAGAAGTCTTCACCTCAATCTAAATCACATAGTGGTCGTAGATAGAGGTTAAAGGAGTGTCTTAGGTGAATACCATAATCCATTATGCCCTTAAGGTAAAAGAGCCAACATTTCATAGTCTGCATATGAATCACATTTGGAGCATGCATATATTGTGATAGTTTGGAGACAAAATAGGTAATGTGAGGGTGGGTTAAGGAATGTTAAAGTGAGCCAACAAGTTGGTGATACTTTTGTGTATGATAAGAAGTATCACCATAAGCTACAAGATTATCCAAAGTGGACATGAGCATTGAGACTAGTTTCACATCCTTTATATGGGATTTTTTTAGAATGTCATAGTTGTAATGAAGTTGCAAGAAAAAAAAAATTCCACAGTGGGAATCATTTCAATACCAAGGAAGTAGTTAGGCAAGCCAAAGTCTTTGAAAAAGAAATTGTTTATAAGAAAGGACTTGAAAGAGTTGAGAAATCTCAAATAAACAATGATGTGTCAAGCTTGAAATTTCTGAAGCTAACACTTAGAAGAAATTTTTTTAAGGCACGAAACTAAGCTTGAGGGATTTTCTTTAGGACATAAAGTGCTTTACAAAACTTGCAAATATTATTGGGAAACAAAGCATGAACGAAGCTATAGTTTGAGACATGTATATGCATTGGTGATGTTGTAAAGAAAGACATTGTTGACATCCATTTGGCTCAAGGACTAATGTTTTGAGATAGTCATGTAGAGGACTAGCTTGATTGTTTGTGGCTTGATGATTAGGCTAAATGTATCATTTTAGTCAATTCCAAAATGCTAATGGAACCTTTAGCAACCAATTGTGTCTTGAAACAATCAATAAAGGTACTTGTGTTGCGTTTGATGCAACATACTCACTTATTATCGATGATATTGAGATGACTTTGTTTGGGAACCAAGGCACAGGTCCCCATTTGCCAATAGTGCATTAAAGTCTTCAAACTTTTTCACTAAGATATTTTAACTGGTATCGAAAATTTAGATACGTGTATTTTGGGTTTTAGAATAGGTAGTCATAGGGGTGAATGTTGTGTGAGAGCTTGAACCAAATAAACTCTTAGCATATGAAAATCCTTACGGTTCAACTTGTGTACAATTTGATTCATTTTTTTTAATACATTCAAGTATGTAAATATTATCCACCAAATTTTGTTCTTTACCTTCATTTTCTATTCTTATAGGCTATGTAAATTTTGAATTACATTTTCCATACAGAAAAATAAAAATTATCCAATGCTTATAATCTTGGATTGTACAAGACATACGAAGTTCACTTAAAAATTAACATGAATTCAACATCAATAGGATTCCAAAATATAATACTAGCATTATATGCTATTAGCATTAGATGATGTTTTTAACATTACTGATGTGAAACAATAACTATTAAATAATTTATTTTTAAATATTTACTAATATTTGGTGTTGATTAATTTTTAATTTATTATTTAGTTTATGATTGTGATATAGTTTTAAACCATGATTATAATGGTAGCTATCGTTAATGAAACAGTCATTCTCTTTGCCTTTAAAGAAAGTAAAAGCTTTACTTATTCAATTTTATGCCAATTGGTATCTAGAGTCCTCTTCTTACAAGAGTTGCATGCAAGTTTGACGTAACATAAAAGTCAAAGCCAATCTCTTGCTAATATCTCCACAATTGCTCTAATGATGTTTGGTGAAAGTAACTGCGAACATTGGATAATACTTATGGAGTTATATTTGGAAGCTTTGAATCTCTAGGAAGCAGTGGAAGAAGATTATGAAATTCTTGCATTTCCACACACCCCCACCATGACACATATTAAAGTGAAAAAGGAAAAGAAGACAAAAAAATTAAAGGCAAAGACTTACTTGTTTGCTACCATCTCATCCATAATATTTACTTGAATAATGTCTTTGAAGTCAACAATACAAATATGGGATTCTCTCAAGAAAGAATATGAAGAAGATTGAAAATTTTTAAAGTCATGCAAATCTTGAATTTGATCAAGGAATTCAAATTTCAACGAATGAAAAGGTTTGAGATGATCAATGTTACGTTGACAGACTTCTCAACATTACAAACAATGTAAGGCTTCTAAGCAAAAAATTGTTAACTCATGAATTCTTGAAAAACTTTTTGTAACATTGCCCTAAAAAATATGAAGCAACCATCATTACCTTGGAGAATACTAAGGATTTCTCAAAAATTTCCTTGGCATAGTTTATTAATGCATTTTGGGTATAATAACAAAAAAGACTAATGGGGAAAGACTCCAACAATTGAATAAGAAGTTTTACCAGAAAAACTTTAAAATGTGACCAAATACAAGAAAAACAAGAAGAAGGATTTTGACGGAATGATAACAAGTTCAACACCATCTTATGCAAAAGGAAATAATGAAAATTGGAAGAAATCTTATTCGCTTTTTCAACATTACAAAAAGAAATGTTATCTATCCTTTGGATGCTACAGATGACCTGACACGAGATGACTTGACACTAAGTGCAAAAAGTGCAATCAAACGAGGCATTAAGTTATTATCTATAAAAAAGATGAATCAACCATATGGTGTAAAAGCAAAGGTCACTAACCTAAAGGAAGAGAATTACTTATTTGTCGCTAGATGTTTCTTTAACATTGAATCAACTAAGAATTGACTTATTGATAATGGTTATACTAACCACATGACAAGAAACAAGTATCTATTTAAGAAACTAAGCAAGCATGTACATCAAATGTTATAGTTAGAAATTATATATACATCATTGTGAATGGGAAAAGGAACAATATCAATCTTAATAATAATGATGTGTTGTATATTCATGAAATTAATCAAAATTTGTTAAGTGTTTGACAACTAGCTGAAAAAAAGTTAGTGTTTTGTGAAAACAAAAGTTGCTTGATTACAAATGCAAATGGAAAAGATATTTTCAAAGTAAAATGATAGGTTAAAGTTTTACTTTAAATCCACTAGCAAAGGAGCAAATTACTTTTTTAATGAAAAAAATATTTATGGCATAAGAGAAATATTGTTATACTAGTATACAACTTGTGAGCAAGATCCATGTTATCATCATCTAATACTTCTATTTCCATTCTCTCTCTTAGAAGGTACACAATATTATAAGTAGCTTAGTCATTTTACCATTGTCATTTCAATGAAAATACCAAGAGATATTAATTTAGAGCAAACAAAATGAAGTTTTCTCTAGACTAAAAGTATCATTTCTTATTAATCTGCATTAAGGTTTTATCTTTATTTATCTCACAAATACATACAACAACAATTAAATTAAAATTAATATATTTTAATTAACTATGATTTATTTATCATGTACCTTGACTTTCTTTGCTTTTAATTAAGTAAAAAAAATAGGTATTCATGCATAGGAGATATAGCCTAAAAAATTTGAAATTATGACTCAAACTTCTTAATAGGTTGAGTATTGTGAAAATCAGAATATCTTATACTAAACAAGTTAGCCATATAATCAATATCTCTTAATCAATTAACAACACTATCCTTTTAGCCAATATATATACATCTCTATTGGCTTTTACAATGAAATACAAAACAAGAACATAGTTTGTGATATAGGATTTGCAAGAATAGTAACACGACTCCAAAGCCACCATATTGTGAAACAAAACTGCAATTTGATCTTTGTTAGATTATATTTTATTCCCTTATTTATTATTAGATAATAATTATAGATTTAATTTTTATTACTCATTATTAGATTGATTGTATGTAATCAATATTGATTCTATTTGCTTATTATAAATAAAGATCAATTGCAGGCATTCAAGACACATTAGATATTACAATAAACTTTTTTAACATGGTATTAGAACAATACCACTCTCCATGACCTATTTAGTCACTATTCTATGTTGGGTTTCCAAAATTTTAGAACTCCAATTAGTCATCTCTATATTACTTTTTTTTCTAGTGTGGTCGTCACTTTTTCATTGTTTGTTAATTTGCTTTGCCAATTTTTTCAACAGTTGTCAACAATTTGTGTGTCACAATTTTTGGTTGTCTTCTTTCAAATGCTAGAATTTCTTATTTCTTTTCACCTCTAGATGTGTTATTTTTTTGCTAGTGCATAGTACCTAATGTCACTTTTGGCCCCCATTACCCACTATGATATTTGGTGCGAGACCAACCATTTTTTTAGTGCCTCCACACTTTGGCTACCACTTTGATGCTTGCATTTCTCACACGACCACCATACATGTGCATGACACCTTATTCTAGCGAGATCCATTTAGGACACGTTTTTTTTTTTTTTTTTTTGCCTCTATGCATGTTTTTTTCACAGATGAATTGTCTTGTAAGCATTGTGGGCATCCATTGGCTAACATCGAGCCAACATTTGTCTATCGTGAACACACAACTAGAACTACCTTCTGTTTCTCGTGAGGTTACCATATTTGTAACAAGTCCAATTCATATATCATATATGCTCTAATTTAAGAGGAATTGTCAAATTATATTTTATTTTTTATTTATTAGATAACAATTAAAAATTTAGTCTTTATATTGATCTTATGCAATCAATATTAATTCTATTTGTTTATTATAAATAAAGACCAATTTTGATTGTACAAGATACATTACACATTATAATAAATCCTTTCAACAATTTTCCACTTTCAATTTTGTGATTTCAAGAACCCATACAGAAAATCTCAAGTCTAATAAGTAGTTACTTTTTGTGTTTATCTTAAAGCTCACTCTTGCTTCTAACAACTCAATAACTTTGTGAATATTGTCTACCAAATTTTGATTATTATTTTCATCTTTTATTGTTACAACTAGTGTAAATTTTGAAGCACACACTATCAAAAGAAAATTTGAAGTGAATTACAATTTTACCAACATAAGATGAAAACTATTTAATGCTTACAATCTTGGGTTGTACAAGATTTATGTTATTCACTTACAAAGTAATATAACTTTAATATTGATGAGAATACGAAATAAAAGAGTAACATGATATGTCAAACTACTATAACATTATTATATTACTATACCATTTATGAACAATGTCTATGCAATGATCATCAAATACTTTTATTACTACTCTTCTTGAAAGCACACAATATTTTGAATAGTTCTTTCTTTTACCACATTCATTTTGATGAAAATAATAGGAAATATTACAATGTAAAATTTAAACTTACAATGTATTTTTACGAATTACAAAAATATTTTTGTAAATTATAATATAAAATTGTGTGTTATAACGTAAAAAAAAATAAAAAGAAAATAGTTGTTACTTGAAAAATAAAAATATTTTTAACTTTCTCAACTTTAATTCAAACATGCATTAATTTAAAATATAAAAAAAATAAATTATTTATAGATTAAAGCTATCTTTTATTATTAATTCGTGACAAGGTTCTACTTTTGTAGTCTTGCATTCTGTAAAATAATAATTAAATTAAAATTATTATATGTTATTTACTTTTAGAGTTAAAATTAACTTTCTTTACTTTTAATGAAGTAAAAAAAATTAGTATACATACAGGAGAGATATAACATAAAATTTGAAGTTATGATACGCATTGGACGGAGTATTGTAATGAATATTATAACACTTTAATATTGAGATTCAATGACTGAAACAAATCAAACTTCTTCTTGTCAAGAGAATCAATGTGGATGCTGAAAGATGATAATATCCCAAATACCATTAGGAGCACGATTGTCATATCAATAGAATATGATTTATTTTCCTAATATGATTTTTAAAGAACAATGAAACCATCCAATCATTCTTAATAATGGTACTAACAAAGGTATATAGTCTCTACCTACCAGTTTACCGCTGCAAACAACGGGCAAATTAAAAATGTCGTAGATACTAAGTACAACTGACCGTTGCCCTTGAGGACTCGGAAAATCCTTAGCTAGAAACAAGTTTTAAAATATATTATATTACTATCTTTGTTTTTTAACTATTAAAAAAATTAATACTATATATAATGTTATATATGTTCAATTATTATACATTATCATTATATAAACTTTAATATATAATCAATAATTTTAATATACATAATAATAATTTGTTAAAATTATAATAGAACTTTTTATATATAGTGGATACGTTCTAATTAAATTCATTATGTATAATTATCTTATTTATTTATTTGTAAAACTTATATATATAATACATCTTAAAATTAAAAAAAAAATCATTTTATTTATGGTTAGTAAAACATATTGCAAAATATATCTATACAATAACCAATACCAATTTTAACAATCAAACTAAAGTCTCAACTAAGTTGATCATATTATGAATATTTTTATCAATTCAAAATTATGTTTTGTGAAAAATAATTAAACATAACAAATGCAACTATCGTAATTATATATTTGAAGAGTTTTTTGTGTAGTTTTATTTTATTATTTAATTGTTCTCTATTTATCAGATTATGTTGTTTTGTTTAGTTTGAATCTCTTGTTTTTTTTACCTGGAAGGTCAAAAAATAAGAGATACTTGTAAGTTATGAGCGATGGTGGAAGTGGCAGAATGAAAGGCCACACGTGATTCCCTCTCAACACCTAAAGAAGGGTTTTTTCCTTTTTCCTTTTTCCTTTTTCCTTTAGCCTTTTTCCTTTTCGTAATTGTACTTGTGTCACTCTCATGTCAGCTGGCTGGAAACCACCTTTCACATCCATTTCCCCCAACAACACAAAAGACATACTTCCACACGCACGCCCTGCAATAATCTCAACTCCTTATCCTTTCATTCAATTTTAATATCATTCATTCCTGCTTTTTGCATTACTCACTGCACTTTGTTCCACAACATTTTGTTTCATCTTTTGAAATAATCCTGTTACTTATTTTGTTCAATTTCATTCAGTATTTTTTATTTTTTTCTAATTTCAGGTAAGTTTGTTTGAATTTCTATGTCAATTTACTAACATTTTTTATTTTTTTAACTTTTTAATTTTAATTAAAAATTAAAATAATAATTTTAAAATAGACTAGCCTAGGCATACAATTAATAATAACAACCGATTTTGTATGATGTATATTTACACAATTATTTTTATAAAAACTTCTTAGGCGTTTTCGAATAAGGATTTTATATTCTATATAATGAAATGCGCAATGCGGTTTTTACAATTTACAATATTTTATAAAAATAGTATTTTTAATTTCTAAAAAAATATAATAAAAACGTACCTTTTTTTAACGTTAAAATAGAGATTCTTTCAATCAGGCAAAAATGTCCAAAGTCACAGCAGACAGAGCTACTGCAATCCAGTCCTGGTTTGGATTGGAACATTCAAATTTGGATAGCTTAAGGCTTATGAGTTACATTATTACCAACTCTATGGTGTCAAACATTCCAAAGCCAACAAAACTAATTCCATATTAGTTACAGCCTGTCACTATGAAACCTAAAGTTGAGTGGGAGCAACTACCAATTGTGAGAAGATTGGCTACTTCAAGACAGTGTATATGTTTCAACTAAAATTTGATGGTATGACATTTCTAAGTCAAAGAAGATAACAAGTCTCAAGCGACTGCAGTTTCTTCATGGTTTCTTATAACAAAAATGATTGTAAGACATTTAACAACCTATTTAACTTCTATGAAAGAAATAAATAAATAAATAAATAAATATATATATATATATATATATATATATATATACACACACAATTATATGATAATTATGAGGTGGGGGATTAGTTAGCTATTAAAGATACTTAGTTATAATAGATATAAATATATATTATTTGTGGTTAGTTTAAAAAAATAAGAATGGTTAATGAAATATTTTTTGTTTAGTTACTAAAAAAATATAAAGTTTAGTCCGAATATCGTATATATATAGAGTGAATATTGTTAAGCTTTATTATTATTTTAGAAAGAAAGAAATGGTTTTCATTAAACTGAAATATGCAGTTCATCAACATCAGCTGTAATAATGGAAGAAATTTGAGGGTACTCCTCAATCCAATACATTTCACCAAAGGTAAAAGCTAAGTTGGCTGAACTATCTGCTACCCTATTACATAATCTTTTAGTATGTACCAAAGAGCAATGTGACAAAATAGCTGTTACCTCCTTTGAATCATCAATAATCCATGTAGATAATAAGTTCCAGACATATATAGAGTTCTCCATCATATTCCAATTGTTAACAAGCTGTAAGCAATCAGATTCAAAAATCACTTCTAAAAAACATAGCTTACATGCTACCAGGATGCTCCAAAATAATGCTTTCATTTCAGCTAAGAGTGCATTGACACATGCTGCTATTCTGGTTGTTGCACAAGCCATCACCACACCGTTACAATCTCTGAAAATCATCCCTACACCAATATCGTCATTGGTTCTGATTGCAGCATCAAAATTTGCTTTGATAAGACCTTTAGCGTGAGGTTTCCAATGTAAATACATGTAACTAAATAATATAATGTACAAACAAAAGAAAGAATACGATGCACACAAATCATGTGCGTGTGACTTTTAGATTTTAAGAATTTTAATTGTGTAATTTTAATTTTTTTAGATTTTAATTAAACTAATTAAGTCTTTTAGGTATTATAAATAAAAGATTTTAGTCTTCAAATTTTTATTATATTATTTTAGGCTTCAAATTTTAATTATATCATTTTAGTTTATCAAATATTGTAATTATATATTTTTTACATTATCTAAGAAATTTAATTGATATAATTATAATTTAAAAGATTAAAATCATTCAATTATAATACTTAAGAGATTAAAAGTATAATTAAATTTTATTATATATATATAGAGAGAGGGATAAAGAAAAATATTTTGTTGTATACAGGTACATATTATATGATAATGCCTCATCATTTTTTTGCACAAAATGATTTTTATTTATTTATTTATTCATAAAAATAAATAGTAGTAGTAATTAAGATGATTATGATTCGTATAATTTTATTAAGATAATTATGATTAGTAGGTCCGAATGGAATCAAATTCAGATTTTTTTAATAAAGTTTTGTATTCAAATTTTGTAAATAAATAAAAAAAGATGATTATAAAAAAGGAGATTCTTCATTAAAAATAATCAGTTAAATTTTGTGAAACTTAATTATTGAAAAATAATGAATAAGTTAATATGATAATAAAAGTATTAATTTGTGTATTAGTTATTGAATGTGTTGTATATCTATATCTATTGCTATTAGTATTTTACTCGGTAAATCTCTCTAAGGAAAATAACATCTTAAATTGATGTTTCAATTTGTTTCATTCATTTTAGTTGTGTTTTGGAATTGTTTCATGCCCTTTTTTAATAACCTATAATTGTTACTACTAATATTATCCACTATAAATAATCTTATTTATTGTAATTAGCATTTTAGATAGGTATATTTTAAACAACTTTTCAATATCTTTTGTGCATTACTTTTCTTATGTATAGATTATTCTTGGTTAGTAAAACAATAAAATAGTAAATGGTATATTAAAAAAAAGATGAAAATTTAGTTATAATATATATGAAAATAGATTGAATTACACTGATGTAATTTTTATAATTATTATATTATTTAATAACTTTCAATTAA
>JAMLFT010000076.1:0-61969 GCA_026544285.1 Pachyrhizus erosus | reverse complement strand
TATGTTTAGACGTGGCAAAACTACTATTATTTTATTTATCTAACAACAATTTTATATAATATTATAGAAATTAATTAATTTTATCAATATATATATATATATATATATATTTTTTTTTTTTCGTGGTTCATTTATTGCATCGCACAAGTCTCATCCAAACTTAATCTAAAAGTTAACAATTTATATAAATAAATAAAATAAATTATTAAAATTTTAATGTGAAGATATAAAGTAAAAACATATAACAATACTATTAAATTTGTTTAGTCTGCACAATTGCTAAAATCACCACAATTGGAAAATTAAAATTATGAGTGCTTAAAAACTTATCTTAACAGCAGAATCTTCCCAAATAGTACAAATATTTTTATTACTCCTATATCAAATGATTTGATAAATAAATGATGCGAACAACAAGCATAAAATTAATAAATTATAAATTAAAAAAAGAAGAAAACATAGCTTTAATTGTATCTTATTCTAAATTTTCAAACATAATATCAATGTTTGATTTTTTTTTTTTATTCTCCTTAATGATATCCTTTTCAATATGTCCAATTTCATCTATAAAAAAATAATTACATGCTTGTCAAGTGAGATAATTTTGATAATAATCATTTTTCAAATAAGGAACCATATAAGTATCAACACTTCCCCATCAAAATAAATCCATAAGTGAAATACATAACATGCTTGAAGGAAACAAAATAAAAATAATACTTTGAAATTTCGTATGCTTCCACTTTCAATGTGTTAGTGTTTCTCATAAATTTTGGTTTTTAAGTTTATGGGTTATTGTCTTTTATTTTGCTTCATTTTAGCAACCAACAAATTCTCTATGATATATATAGAACCTTCCTCCAATAATGTCTCAAACTTTTCAAATAGATAAGACATAAAGACAGGATAAATTTTTGCACACTAAAGAAAAAAATTATTTAGTAACTCATACATACAATGTAATAAATATATATAAGATGTATAAAGAGATGTACTAGAATTTTTAACCTTTTTGTTTATAAATATCATTTTATAATATTTATTTGCAAAGAATTTTTTAACTAAAAAATTTGATAGTCTAATAATATAGACTTTGATTTTCCAATCAATTTTTATCTAAAAATTATGTCTTCTATGATTTTAATATTACTTAATTTTGAATTTTTATGCTTTTATGATTATAATATGGCTTAATAATTATTAGTATTTTATATTTTATAACTATGATCATATTAATGTTTTACATTTGATAAAATTAATTAATTTATTTTTTATAATTATTATTTATCATTTTACTATTATTTTTATATATACACACACTCTTACTTATATTATGTAAATATGGACAAAGCATTAATTTCACTTATTCACTATTTATATACAATATAATATTTGAAATAGAATTTTGAAAAATATAATAATCATATATATAATTTTATTCGGTTCAAATAATATTGTCTCTTGTAAAAAATATGTGATTTATATAAAAAATATTTATTTTGTACATATGTTATAAAAAGAATATTTAAAATTAAATTTTGGAAAAAAAAGAATTTTTGTTTGCATTGTTGATGTTTTTTTATAATTATATATAGATTTTATAATTAAAAAATTATAATCACTAATTAATCTTTTTATTATTGTTGAATATATTCACTAATGAAATTAATAATGTATACGTAGATTAATGATTATATTTTGATAATTAGTTGGTCAAATCCTAAAAAAAAAAACGTGAGTACCAATGACATACAATTTTTAATTTCGACTTTATAATTCATACACATATTGATGAACTACTTTTATGATATTAGTGCTGAACTTGAACAAGGTTGAGTTTCTTACTTTTGTGTATCATATAACTGTTAATGCAGTCATTAACGAACTAATGTTATATAATGATAAGAGGAAAATTGCTAATTATTATTTTTACTATAAATTTGTCTTTCTTTTACTTATCCTCCTTTCTATGATTCGTAATAAAATATGTTAGAAGTTACGTTGTTTATGTATGTTTTTTTTTTCTATTACTGATTTCATTATTCTGTAGTGCAATTTTTATAACATTTGGGTTAATATTTTTTTTATTATTTTATTACTCAAATTATCAAATGCAAGTAAAATATAATAATTAATAAAATATAAATACTAAAACTAACATATTAAATAGACAATTAAAATATTCCACACATCCCACGAATTAAAAACTAGTTTCATATAAAATACACATTAATTATGAATAAAGATAATATTAAAGCATAAAAATCACATGAATTTAACCAATTTCTAATATTCAGTTATAAATAGTGAAGTTACATTATGTTATAGTGAATGAAAGTCTCCATTTATTTTCTATAGTGATTGTTTAACTTTATCAGGAAGGTGAATTAAGTCATGATTGGTCCAATTAACATTGTTATGTACTTATAAAATCTAAGTATTTTTTTTTAACTTTGATCTTAATTTTATGAATAATAACGTGTCTAAATATTTTTACGTTTATTTTTTATAGAAAATTGTTTTTGGAATATCAATTTATAAATTATAATTATAATAAGTATAGTTAATATCAATTTATAAAATTTTATAAATTTATTTCTTAACAAAGTTGGAAATATCTAATAAGTTTATCATTCGCAATCAAACATATTGTGCATGGCACGAATAAGATGCTAGTATCATTACATGACAAGAAAAAACTACTCATGTTCACTATACTTTTAAATATTCAAACTACTTAATGTATTCGCAAAAAAGAAAAACCTTATAATATTTTGCTTTCTGTTAATGTTTTTTTTTAAACGAATAAAAAAATTATTAATTAATAGTTCGTGATAAGCTTTAATTAGATTGTTTTCTATCGGCAATTTAAAGAAAATCTTTATTAGATTCTTTTCTTTTTCTTTTTTAAGAAGCTTTATGAGATTCTTGGATAACAACCCAAAAGGAAATGAATATTAGAAAAAAGATAAAATTACAAAACTGTGCTGTATAGCTGAAGTTCTTATAATTAAATAATAGAATTATTAGAATAAAATAGTTACATAACAACTAAAATAATAAATATTTTATATATAGATTTTTAAAAAATCACTGTGTTTTGGCTACTCACTGGAGACTTGAGAGGCTGCAGCTATGCTAAGCTGACAAAGTAAGACATAAAATTGTGAAGATGTTCAAAATGTTCAAACTTGGATCTTATTCTCCATTAGCCAAAAGGTAAAGCCTGTAAAGGACAGAGAGGACACACACAAAGATCATGTTAAAAGTTTACTCAATTACTTTTTTTCGTTTCATTATTATTTTAAAATATTTAATATTTTTTATTATTTATAAAAGGTATAATTAAATTTTATCATTTTAAAAATAATTTTAATATTTTTTGTCTGCTCTGTTAAGTTGATTAACAAAATCAACCTAATTGACATTAACTTAATTTCGTAAACATTAAAAATTAACATTTTTGTTTCACTATTTTTTTATCCATTCAATATTATTCATTATTATTAAAAGATTCAATTTAATTTCTTAATTTTTAAAATTGACTTAATATTATTTTTTTATTTAATTAAATTAATGATGTTAATTTTAAAAAATTAACAATTTTAATTTATATATAAGGACAATTACTAATCATCATAATTAATTTTTAATTTTTTAAATAACAAAAACTATAATTTAGCAAAAGAAATTATGTTATTGATGTAACGATGATTTAAATTGTCAATATTATAATTATTCGTCTTTAAATAATAATATGTGATATGTGGGTATAAACACTAAAAAAATACAAACAAGTATAATCATATTAGAAATTTTTTATTGCTGAAAAATCTAAATGTAATAACAATAGGAAGATGATAAATAACTTCCGGAATTGGGTTTTGTTGTTTAAGAAGATGCACCTTAACCATCTTCTCCCTCTATTATCATATTTATCTCTCACCTCTACCATTTTAATAATATATATTTTGTAAATTATGAGAAAGACGATTTGTAAAATTATAGTTTTATTATTTAAAAAATTATGACGATTTTAGTGTTGTTATATGTAAAATAAATTGTCAAAATCTTTTAAATTAACATTGTTAATTTAATTGGATAAAAAGGATAATATTGACTCAAATTTAAAAATTAAAGGATTAAATTGAATATTTTAATAATAGTGGGATAAAATTGAATAAATTAAAAAAATAATCAGACAAAAATGGTAATTTTAATGTTTACAAAATCATGTCAACACTAATTAGGCTGACTTTATTAGTTAATTTAAAGAAATTAATAGAAAAGGAAAACATTAAAGTCATTTCAAAAGCAGTAAAATTTAATTGAATATTTTAAAAATAACAAAAAAAATTATAATGAAGTCTTAAAAGTTAAAACGATTTTCTTCTTAGAAGACAATATTTGGAGAAAAAGAGTGCAAAAATGTAATTTCTAAAACAAATAGTTAAAAATCATTATTGTTTGAATATGAATTTGATAAAAAAAATAGGATTTTTTTTAGTCTTTTAAGTTTATTTTTATTTTGATATTTCAAATATTTTGTTGGTTTTAATCTATATTTATAAGTGTTTTTTTTTTTTTTAGTTTATGTTGTCATTTAAATTATGACATAACAATAATCTTAACAATTCAATGACTTATTACATCATAAAAAATTTGACAATATAATTACATGATTTTTTTTTTATAAATTATTTATTAAATAATTAATTAATAAGATATTTAAAAATACAGTTTGACAAAAATTTACACATAATTAATTTGTCAATTAAATGATTAATATTATTGTTATATTATCATTTAAAGAATAATAAAAACTAAAATAATAAATACTTATAAACTATTAATTGATAATATAAATTAAAAAATTAAAAAAAATTAAAACTAAAAAGAATATTTTTCAAAAACTAAATTGATATTAAGAAAATAACTACAAAGTTATATACAAATAAATATGTGCAAGTAACATAATTTCCTACTCTGTCAATAAAGAAAAGAAAACATAATTTCCTACAAAAATATGTAATAACGCATTACCAAAATGAAAAAAAGGCATAACAAATTTAAAAAATGTCAAATTAGTATAGAATATCAATTTTCAAGGGGAATTTCTCTTCACGTTACGACGTGCACATCATGGTAAACATTCGTGACATAAGTCTGTGTCAAAGTCAAGCATATTGACGTACGTATTGAATTGAGTATTTATTATGGTTTACATTTTTTTACTACTTATAAGACTCTTAAATTCTAAGTAATTTACTTAGATTCAAAAACTTGATTAATTTAATTAGTAATATAAAAATTGTTAATAATTTATGGACTTGATTATAAATATTTTTTTTACAATTTAAATCTTTAAATTTTAAAAAATAATATATATATTTTATTGATATTTAGTTTTATATACGTTATTTTTTATTTTAATTTTTAAATATTATTTTTTATCTCATTACAATGTCTATGCATCATTAATCAATCATAAAGTTAAATTGTCAATATATTTTAAACTAAGAATTGAACCAAAATAACAAAGTTTTTAAAAATAATTTAAATATGAATTTGATTCTTAAAAAGTAGTCTTTTTTTATTTTTATTTTTATTCTTAAAAAATATTTGATTTTGATAATTTGAATAATAATAATTTTTTGATTTTAGTCTTTATTATCTTTTAAATGATTGTATAATATTGATTTTGATAATCTAGCGTCTGGTTATGTTATTTAAGAATCATTAGGATAATCACGTGTAATTTTTTTTATTAAATTATATGTTTAAATTTTTTATTAACTAGTTTAATATAATTAATTATTTTAAACATATATAAATTTAAAAACATAATTTATTGAAAAATTATAGATGACTCTTTTATTAAACTCATTGATGATGCAACAAGTCGCTTAATTGTTAAAATCGATTTATAACGTCATTTAATAAAATTTTAGGGATCAAATTATATATAATTGAAAAATACAATTTACTAAAAAATTATATATAACTCTTTTATTATATATGCACTATTTTTTAGGGACCAAATTGATATTTAAGTCTTTAAAATTTAAAAATTAAACTTACAAAAAAATAAAATTATTAGGGGTGTTCACATGTATAAGTCGTCCACCAATCCAAATTTACCAAAATCAACCCAATTAATTTGAGTTGAATTTTTGTAGTATTTGAGTCAAACCCAACCTAACCTATTGATGAATGGATTGGGTCACAAGTTTTGATTTTTAAACTCGTTGACCCAACCTATGAATATGATAATAATAATTAAATATTAAAATTAATATTATTATTTTTATATATATGTATACATATGATTATATATAAATTTAAAAATATATTACTATTATTAGAATATTAGTATATTAGTAATAAGTGATAACAAATAACACATTACACACATTTTACATTTATTGACTTTATTAATGCTTTGACTCTATTTCTATGACTCTAGATTAATGTTCATTTCTAAGATTGACTTGTTAGATTTTTTTTTTCCTCTCTTTTTTTACCATAGTTACACTCATAATCACATTGAAAACATTAAATTTAAAATATTTTTTATCACTTTTTTTTGTTTTAAAATGATATTTTAAATTAGTTTTTATTAATTATTTTTAAAATTTAAAATATAAAAAATATATATTTTAATACCTATACATATTTTTTATTATTAAAATTAATTCATGTTGATTGAATTAGTTTTTCATAATTGTAACAAAAAAATATTTTTGCATGACATTGTTTCATTTTTTTTATTAATATATTCTTTTGTTGAGTGATGCAGTTAAGTGTAAATAAATTTTAAAAAAAAAAGTTTTTATCAAATAGCTTTTAGTTTAAAATGAGCTTTAATAATTAAAAACAAAATCACCTAACAACCTCAAATTTATTTGTAAAAGTCATATTTTAAAGTAACCTTTAAATAAAAAAATGTCAAATATAACCTTATAGAATGTTAAACATATTACTACTAATTGCAAGTTCACGACAACAATCAAAACATGTGACAACTAATGATGGAAATTATAATCATAAAAAATAACAAGGATTGAAAATAAAAATTATTGTATCTATGAGAGAACCTTAAACATATTTAAGAAAGTGTTTGATCTAGTTTTTTTAAACTCATTTTAAAAAGAAGTTAAACTAAACGTTTTTCATAAAAAATAAACTTGTATTCCTATATAATAAAGAAGAGAGAAATAAAATAGATAAGTGTCAAAAATAAAATAAATATAAAATATGTTTGATTGAAAATAAATTGATAAAAAATGAAAAGAAATATTAAAAAATAAATAAAAATATGCAATAAACAGTATAAGTGAAGTTCATCAATTTTAAAATTATGTTTACTTGTTTTTCTTTGTAAACAAACAAAATCATTTTCATTTTTTCTTCTCTTCTAAATTTCTTCTTTGTCAAATAAAATCTTAAAGAAATTAGCAACTTTTTTTTATAAAACAAATTTTTTATATAAAAAAAAGTAGTTTAAGATGTGATTATGAGAATAAGACTTGATAATAACATCACAAGAGCATAAATCAAGCTTCAAAGGCATCAATAGGAAGTATGCAAGCCTCCAAAACAATTTTTACCCATCGGAGGCAACTTTACAAGAAGAAAAGCTTGGTTTTTGAGTAACAAAACTAAGATTTCTCCTACTTTCTCTCTCTAGCTATTGCTCTCCTGTATTCGTTTGAATAGTTAATATTTAAGCACTAATTTAATAAATGAAAACCAAACCATCACTTGTAAGTGACGATAGGGCCATTGCTTGGGTATCCTTTATACCTCAAACTTTCCTTCTCCTTTTCATTTTTGCTCTCTTCCTTCCCTTTTCAACATCCATTTTCAGTATGCCCTTTTATACTTTTGACTTTCCTTTCCTTTAATGTTTCAAGTGGAGCTGGGCAGAGGAGTGGTGAGTGAAGACAACAACAAAGTAGTGTCATTTTAGAGTCATGGCCGCTAAATTATGTTTTGTGGGACATAAAATTCTTCCATCAGAAAATTCCATCGCATTTTTTTTCCTTGTAATCGTATAGGACACATATATATGTCTTTATTTTATTATGATAAATACATAAAATGAAAATATCAACCAATCTTTAATGTTTGAATTAATAAAAAATTACTTTTTTAAATTAGGTAATTAAAAGATAATTTATCTTTTTCTTTCTTTCTTTCTTTAACACAATGATATGGCACAAGTATTAAAATGTAACTTTATAAACTATTCAACTCTGGACTACTAGTTAATTAGTTTGTAAGAATGAAACTAATTACTTGCACTTATTGTTTCTTATCATTCAATTAAAAAACACATATGATGTTGAAATTAGTTATTTATTTTAGTTATTAGTTTTAATTAAAAAATAAAAATATGAATATAAAATAAGATTAGTAATAGACTATCTGACCAAGAGACTGACTCATAAACGTGTAGATCAAGAACACCTTAATCACTTATGTTTTCCAGACTTAATGGTTGGATGGTTGATTGACGCAAACATGGTTGATTGATCCTTGACTCATCAAAATTACTGACCTAGGAACTTAGCCTACTAGAATAATGTTGACTTTATATTTTGAAGATTGATCATGTAACAAATTTAGGACCCAGTAGATTAAAGATAAGACAAATTAATCACGATCATCAATTCAACTAGTAATTAATTGATTGAAAGAAACAAGGGCTAACCCTCCCATGAAAATCCACAAAAAGGCATTAATACACAATGCAATTTTAGAAGTGCTACATCCCAATGTCTTCTAAAACTCATTTTGATGGTTTCTAGACTTACCTTAGACAAGTTCTAACAAGCCTTAACAATCGATAAGATAAGTAGGCACCAAATCATGGGGATGCGATAACATGTCAAGAGGAGTAACTTGTCACCTGACATGTCAAAGGGTGTGCCTTGTTTCCTGAATGTTAGAAGGGGAAAAAATGGCACTATTGTACTCCCATATTTAGACACGGAGCCGACTAGTATTATGTCTAGGAGGAGGAATCATACGACAACATGTTGCAAAGAAAAGCAGAAACCTTTGGAGAACACTTGATATAAAAGGAGGAAGGGGTGTTTAGCACTCTCCTTAGGTTTACGATTAGACATTACTAGAAGGATAATACATGCAGCATTTGAGTTTGAAGGACCCTTTGTGCTATTTCATTGAATTTCTCCGATGTGAATAAAATTCTTTAATACATTTTGTTTTCTTTTTAGTGTGTTTTTTAGTGTGTCTCTACTACTAATTTGTTTTAATCATTTTACAAATATACTGAACTGAACATGAATGCCCAATAAAAATGTTACCAATAAAAACCTTTGCCCTCTGCAAATCAAACAGAAAAACATAATCTAAAAAGCATTTACCAATTTTATAACCATTTTTTACCTCTCCTTCACGATTCATTCCCCAAGTCCACGTAAGCATTCACTTTCAATATGCTTGGGTCAACTATTTTGTGAGCTTTGCATTAAAGATAAATAATCAAGTATACAACCCAAAGAGTACTACTGTTTGCTCAAAATCCCATATGAAGTATGGGTCGACCATCGAAAGTAGGTGGAAGCAACCATTCACCTTTTTTGGGATGAACATTTGCAAGTGCCCGAAAGATGCCTTGTTGGTTCGTCACAACCATTAATTCATTTCATGCATAAAGTGGCATACTTTGAACGATACTTCTAAAACAACGTGGTTGGCACGAGAAAAAGGAAGGAAGAAAAAGAGATAAAAGGTAATGTGCATCATCAAAAGGTAAGAACTAAATTTTAGAATCCAATCATTATTGCTCTCTTTTTAATATTTCACTGTTTATTGTAGTTTCTCTTTTTGCTTGCTAGCTAGCAAGTCAAGATTTTTCTGCTAAAAATATTGAATATGCATAACTTTTTTGACGGATTCTATGGTGAAGTTTACATTTCAGTGGTACTGATTTAATCCGATATAATAGGTTTTTTAATTTCTTTTATTTGCAAATTAGTCCTCATGAAACTTTTTACAAGCAAGGATAGGTAATTTTGATAATTAGAAAAGTGCCCTCATGCTATATTAAGAATTTTGGACGTCAAGTGACATTTGTAAGCTAAGTCAACAAAGAATGGTTTTTTTCTTTGATCTATGTGAACCATTCTGAAGCTGAAGGCATCCCTCTTCTTTGTTGGCCTATTGCATGATTGTGGTGCCTGCGAGGTTAACATCTCCTTCTTTCCCCTATCCTAATTTGCGAGTATATTAAGCTCAAATTAGTGCAAATGGACAAACAATTTCTCATCATAACCATCACCTAACACAAATTTACCAAAAAACAAAAAACTTGAACAGCAAAGCACATATTACAGGGAAAAGATATACAAACTGATATAGGTGAAATTAGGTTTTCAAACCAGTGTGATTATATGATTCCAAAATCATCAAAGGAACAAGTAAAAGCCGATTACTTTCACGAACCAAAACGATGCTGTAATCACACAAAAAGGTTAACGTCCCCGATCTCTTGGAAGTCCCTGAATGGCTTTAGCCGGCGGTGTGTGGTGTTATATGAAGAGGACGCAGTGACGGAGAGGAAAGGGAGGGATCTAGATTCAGAGAGAAAAGTGTATTCCTCTTATTTTGTTCACACCTGTGTTGGATTATCAGATGAATTGTTACTTTCATTATTTTTAATTAACTAATAAAAATTAATTACAAATATTATAAACGTTAAATGTAGTAAGTTGATATATTTTATTATAGATTCAACTGTAATAACTAGTGGTTCACGGATGAACCACTTATTTTCATTATCCACTCTCTAGAATTAGCTGAGTACCATATACACATTTTAAAAAAGATTAATGACCTTTCAAAATGACATATTTTGATTAGTGTCGACCATTTTAAATATTTAAGAAATTATTTGTAGTGATTGCGAGCTTTTATTTTTAATTTTTAAATATAATTTTTAAAATAAAATGTATTTGATAAAATGAAGTTAAAATAATTTTTAATTTAATTTTAAAATGTTTTTATATTTATTTTTAAAATTAAGAATTTTTTTTTGTGATTTTGATTTTTGTTGTTGTTATTACCACTAATATCATCCTTACCTCCACCGGTAACACCACCACCATCGCAGTGATATCACTATTCTCATTATCACAACTACTATATTGATATTTGTCAATATTCTTATTATTTGTTTATGTGTAATTTTTTGCATAACAAAAGTTAAACATAACTTATTGTTATCGCCACCAATACCACCCTCGTTTTCGTCAACACCACCACCATCATCGCACTAATACCACTACTGTGCACTAATACCACTACTGTGCACTAATACCACTACTGTCATTGTCACAACTACCATATTGATATTTGTCAATATTCTTATTATTTGTTCATGCGTAATTTTTTGGATAACAAAAGTTAAATACAAGTTGTTAAAACATTAACATTATATGTTATTATTATTATTATTATCGTCATCATGATTATGTTATTTTTTTATTTGTATAATTTTAATATATTTATTTTTATTGTAAAAATTTATAGTTTTAATTATTATTATTATTTTATTATTTTTATATATTGATAATTTTTTATATTATATTATTTTATAGTAAAACAACATAAGATATAATGATTAACTCATTTTATTCATATTTAGTTTATAATAACTTTTTAAAAATTAAAAACAAAAAAAAATAAAACTCAAAACTCAAAACTAAAATTGATTTTGATTTTTAAAAATTTTAAAAATAAAAACAAAAAATCATCCCATACAAAATAATATATTTCACAAATGATCTGACTATTTATTAAAATATTATCCTATTACTAATTAAAACTTAAAATTTTTTTTAAGGTAAAACTTAAAATATTTTTAAGTAAAAATATTTATTAAAAGTTATCTTTCATATGAATATCTAGCTCTTTGATTGTTTTCTTTTATAATTGAAATTCTTAAAATTTAATCAATGATACGACAATACTAATTTAGACCATCATACATACTGGAAGGAAAAAAATAATAAAAATTTCGAAAATTTGTCGTTACTACTTTATTTTAAAATTACTTTTCTTTCTACTCTAACCTTAATTTTTTTTATGAATAAGTTACATGTTGAAAATTTATAAAACGCATAATAATATTAAAGTTTGGGAGCTTCAACTCAAGGAGATCTTTATTTGTTTAACTTTTGTCATACTGCTATCACTTCTCTTTGTTTAAGTAATGCAACGGCTACAATAAGCTTAGACGGTTTGCTTTCCGTTTCTGTTTTTCTCTTTCTCATGTATAACAAAAAACACATAATATTTTTATTATATTTTGGGACTCGTATTATACATAAAAGACGACTAAGGTAGTATGACTTTTATGAATTTAAAAAAAAAATTAATAATAATAATATAAATATAATCGAAGAAAAATTTAATGATTATGTTTATAAACTATTCAATAAAATATTATATAAAGTAAAGGAGACATTAAAATTTAAAGCAAGGATTCATCATAGGTGAGTTTCTCTTTCTAGAAATTTTCTACATTGCGACTCTTCCAAATCCTTCACGGGGCAACTTGTAACCCTTGAACTTTCTTGTGAAAGAAACCTCTCAACAAAGTTTATGTGAATTACAGATGCATTTCTTAAATTTTGAAAACAACTTCATAAGAAAGATTTGTTAATGATTCAGTTAACTTTGGTTTTTGATTCTAAAATTCAATCTCGTGCTTAATCCAATACTATACCTCAATTAAGTTTAATTTCAAATTAGTCTATATTTTGATGTTGATATTTCAATTTATGTGATATAAAAATTTAATTTAATTTTTATAAAAAATAGTCTAATATATATGCTTGAAAAATATTATCAATGAGTTAATGAAGTAGATAAAAAATAAAGGACTCAATAACTTTTTTTAAGTAAGATTTTAGATTTAAATCTTGTAAATAAAAAATAAAATTGTCATTATAAGTATTTTGTTCCACAACTAAGTAGGTTCATCGATTTTATTTAGGTTCAATATAATTTTTATATATTGAGAATTTCAAGCTAAAAATTAAAATAAAAGAAATTATGCATTATCAAATCTTCAATCATAATTGTGACGCGTTTATACAGTTTGTTTCGAATGTGTGATTTTTATTTTTGGTGCATCTGAATAAGCTTTGGAGAATTTTTTTTTTATAAAATACTAAAACTCATCTGTAATATAAATTTTATTATTAGTTTGAATTACTTATTCTAACTTATGATAAAATAACATTTTCCTTGCTTTCTTTAGAAATTAAGCTTATTTAATCATTATAATTTTTTTTAAAATTTAATTGAAAATGATTTTTATTTGAAAAATATAAAAACTAATAAACCCTAATTCCCAAGATCTTAAATAATTAAATCATGCAATAAATAAAACCATATCAAATTATGATTTAAAATCAATTTTTTTGAACAAGTTGATTGGGTTTACTACTGTTGAGAAAGAAGTGAAATGGAAAATTTTGGTTAAGAGAGTTAGCAGATAGCAACAATAAGCGATTGCCAACAATAAGTTAAAACAATAGATGCTCTTTTTCTAATTTTGGTTTGAGCTAAATTTCACAACGTATTGTTAATAAACATTTTAATGCTTGCAATGTGTTTGGTTTTGTTTTTACCAGCATAAAATGAATGCAAATGCAATAAAAGCTTGATAGGTCTCTCTCTATTGTATATATTGAAAATTTGGATTTGACTTGTCAATCTGAAAAACGACATCTTACGTCTTTGTTCGGCGGGTCGTTTGTCCTTTGTTAGTAATTATCCTCAGAGACATACATTGTGCACCTCCCTGTGTTCACGCATGTATTTCTCATTGAAGTTGCGACATGCATATAAAAAGAAAGTTATTAAAAAAACATTCACATTTAAATTTTAGTGGAATTGATTCTAATATAATTTAAATTGAATTAAAATTTATTTCTGTTTGTGTTTTGTTTAGTGGAACACTCATGAAATTCCATAGCTTCCAATTTGGAGAGAAAAACCGTGAAGAGGATAAAAAAAATCTTGTGCTACATTCTCTGTCTTAGATATGCCTCAAAACAGAGAAAACATGTGTCGTTTTTGCTTAATTTTGGTTCTCACTGTAATTGCGAAATTGCTAATACAACTCCCAGTTTGTGTGATTCTAAGGGACACTACATGAGTTTGAAAAATCCTACACAAACACAATTTTGCAAGCGATTTGACTCGATAAAAGTCTCTGACTTGTAAACACGTACAGGTCTATGAGTTGAATCGCAAGTTTCACAATCTTGCATTCAAATGACTTATTTTTCTTTAATAACATATATCGAGGGAGTGATTTATAGGTATTATAGGCCACAAATCTTGATAGAATTGTTACTTGTCTCAATAAGTTACTACACTTTTTTTTTTTTTTTAATTATTCAACTATTCTTCATATGAAGGATAAAGTTTTACTTTTCAAGATTAATTTTTATCCTTCTTTCAGTGTGAATTCTAGAACCTTTTTTTTCTGTCTCTTGACTCTAAGGTTACATTTTAAAGGATTAGATCTCATAGTATTCAATATTATTAGAATTCAATTAATCATTGACCTGATTGATTGATGTATTAGATTAATAAGTTAATGATTAAACCGATAAGTCATTTGTTAAACTATATAAATCGATATAAATGATATAATGTTAAACATATTATAAATATTATTTTGTGTCATGTATATAATAAAAAGTTCTAATAACTTAGTGGTCAAATATGTTAATAAGGCGGTCATGGTCACAAGATAGAGATTGATGTGAGATTTTTTTAAACATTTTTCATAATAAACTAATCAAAGTAATTTGTGTCATGCAAGGAAAAAATAATCACAAACATGAAATTTAGATAGTTCAACCATTAGTTTGCTAGAATGAGTTGATTAGGTTAACACTAATTTGATGACGTCAATCTTGGGTTGACTGCATATCCTATAAAATAAATAAATTAAACCAAGTATAGAATAAGGTTTTAGTTGAACTAGTTCAACCGACCAAACCAAACACTAGTTGTGCTATCATTGTCTTCAAGCACTTTCACCAAGTTAGTTGTGTATGATCCTTAAAAGTTGGAGTCTTCATGATTATATCATGAATGTACTTATACTTCTACATATTTTACCAAGTCCATTAAAGACACAAGTCATTGTTTGCCAATACATTACCTGAACATTCTTTAACCTAAAAAACATTATCTTGTGGAAAAAAGTGCCTTAATTAGTAATAAACGACGTGTTTCCTAATAAAACATTGAAATTTGGTTATATCATGAATAAAAATCCATGAAAAAAAGTAGAAAGTACTTGGTTATGTTATCTAATAACTTGCCAATGATTGGGAGAGGAAAGAATCCTTCAAGATAACTTTGTTATGGTTAGTATAATTCACACACACTTTTCATTTGCCATTAGACTTTTTCACTAGTACTACATTGATAAGCCAAGAGCCATGACAAGCCTTTTTTTATGAAGTCTGCCGTGAGCACTTTACTTGCTTTTTCCTAATTGTTTGTCCTTTTTTGGGGCCAAATCTTGTTTTCTTCTGTTCTATTGGTCTTATTTCCAACTTTACATCACCACCAATCAGTGTCACTTTGAAAGGGAATACACCTAACCACAAGGGTATCATTTACTCTTTGAATGGGGCCTTTCATTTAAATGATAACACTATCATGAGATTATGGAGGATTAAATCATTTTAGGTCATTCTTAACCATTTTCTCTTTTCAATGTCATGCTTGAGTCTAAGACTTGTTTTTGCAGTAAGTTTTATCAACATATTTGTTTCCACATATAGTCATCACTAAACCTATCTTTGTAGGGAATTTTAAGGTAAGATCCGAGAGATAAAGATGATTGCTCGTATGGTGTTTAACAACACTCTTTATAAGATAACATTGTATGAATAGGAGCAATCTATCACTAAGAATATAACACCAATTGTCTTATTCAACATGTCTTTGACTAAGGCTAATTTAGTCATTTTTGCAATAAGCAACGTAAAATAAGATATTAGTCAAATTGGTTTGATAAGCAAAAACCTTACCCATATCCATATTCTTGATCAAAGCTCAAGATATGATGAGTTCATCGTGTTTGAGAATCATCGTCTTATAATTGTTATCTAATAGTCATATAGTTATTTCACTTTAGGGTTTTTCGTTTCTTTCATCCAAATCTATTATGTTTATGTCCATCATAACCCTCAAGTGCCTATTTCTTAAGTCAATTATGATGTCTCATCTAGAAAACCTTCCAACTGTCATGTTGATTTTAATCATAAAAGGTATAAATTTTAATCATATGGGCTAGACTTTATGCCTTTTGTTAGGGTGTTGTGATGTTGTTCTTTCAGATGATTTAGATTGGTAATCAGATCTACATCCTTTATCATTAAGGTTGTGAAATTTGTGATCATTATATCAATGATTCTCCTTCATTCTAACCTTTTCCTAACATAATGTTCAAGTGTTTTCTTCTTAAATGAGTTGTTTGAGACATTCTCTAGCTACACTCAATCATCAATAATATGGTTGTAGCCATAAAGGAACACAATGTTTTTGGACCTAAACACACTTAACACGATCTAAGTGATGAAAAGATATTATTCGCACCTTAATGTATCATATTTGGAAATTGTTGACTTAGGGTGACTTTTATGTTGTTCTTTACAAATAAACCTGATTGCCTCACATAAGATTTTAAAATTGAAAAATGATCTTGTTTCTTGGATTAAGTGAGACTCAACTATGATATCTTCTAGAGAAACTTGGTCAACTTGTACCATTTGTAATAGTGATAGAACATAATAAGTAAGGACTTGTACTCTTGACAAATACAAAGCTTGGAGGGTTTCATGTTTAGGCTTAAATCTTGAATACATACACCAATCAACAATATGAGCATTATGAATGAGGACCAGGATAACTTCATGTAACCAAAGATGAGTAATCACTATGGTGGTAATTGTGGGAACAAGTTTAACAATTCTCACATACAACACTAGAATAGTCTAACCGACCCCAAACAACTAGTAGGTTCACTATATCTACTTCTTTTAAGTTAGGGTGGAATTTACAACTTGAATCCTTTACACCAAGCATAACTAGCATCATTGAGTGCAAACCGAATTACTTAAGTGTTAGGATTTGTTATTGGTCATTTTCAATTGAATTAGGCATAATGATATGAACTCAAAACAATATTAATAATAAAAATATATTAATGATATAAAAATAAGAAAAGTAATGGTAATTATTATTTTGAGAAAAAAAGATTATATATAAAAAATATTTCAAATTGAACTTATCACAAAAATAAAAATGTTATATTTTAAAATTTTTAATAAGTTGAAATTGTGATATTTTTTGAATTAATATAGAAATTTAAAAACAAATACATTCTTAATTATTTAATCTAAAGAAAAGTTTATTTTTTTAAAAAACTTTATCATTTATTTTTTGTATTTTGAAAATTAGACCAAACCAACTGATTAAATAACAAATTGATGAACCAATCAAGTAATCAACTCAAATAAATCACAACTGGCCTAAAGAAAAAAAATAGTTAAAGAATCTATCATTGATTAGTGTTTGCATTCTTTTTTCCTTTTCTTTCTGGTTGGGAGGATAGGTGTTGTTGGTTGGTGTCACAGGGTGCTAACCTAAGAAGTA
This sequence comes from Pachyrhizus erosus, assembly GCA_026544285.1. Classification (NCBI taxonomy): domain Eukaryota; kingdom Viridiplantae; phylum Streptophyta; class Magnoliopsida; order Fabales; family Fabaceae; genus Pachyrhizus; species Pachyrhizus erosus. The sequence goes on along the minus strand of JAMLFT010000076.1, from coordinate 44,242 downwards.
GGACTATACGTAAGAATATGTAAGAATTTAAGCTAATGTCTCGTAGCCAATAAACTCCAATGTATGATGTGTCAAGCATGAGAACTTGTTGATTAGAGATTTATAGGCTAGAGGGGTAATGTTGCATGTGTTAAGAAGAATATGAATTATCTAAACATTGGCTCAGATGAGATGGTTAGAAAGGTGTCAATTTATACAATTTGGCTTTGGTGTAAATATTGTTATTGCAAAGATTGATATTGTCTTTAATCTACATATGCACCTGCAGATAAAAGGAAACTCATTTAACTGACACTTGTATGAATTTGTTTATTTATTTTTATAAAGAATACTTATATGGAATTGTTGTTTAAAGATATATATATTGATTATTTTTATACATTGAAGTTTGATAAATACTTAATCACAAAAGAAATTATTGTAGAAAGAGAAGGCAGGTTGGCCTTACAAACAACCAATAGCATTATATGAGTTCCTATGAGAAATATCATCCTTGTGATCATAGTAGTGAATATCCTCCTCTTCAATCAACACATGAAAACCTTAACCCATAACCCTTCACATCTTAAGCAATCAACTTCACCTTAGGTTATAGAAGATGAATTTTTTTAATGGAATGTTTTATATATATTCCATTCTAAAAGTTGTCATCTCATTTAAAGAAGACGGATTCTACGGTGAAGTTTACATTTCTAAGGTATATCGTGGTACCAATGATGTAACCTGATATAATAGGTTTTTTAATTTTTTATTTGCAAATTAGTCCTCACAAAACTTTTTACAAGCAAGGATAGGTAGTTTTTATAATTACAAAAGTGGCCTCTCATGATATATTAAGAATTTTGGACATCAAGTGACTTTTGTAAGCTGAGTCAGCAACGAATGATTTTTTCTTTTATCTGTGTAAACCATTCTGAAGCTGAAGGCATCCCTCTTTTTTATTGGCCTATTGCATGATTGTGGTGCCTGCGAGGTTAACGTCTCCTTCTTTCCCCTATCCTGATTTGCGAGTTTATTAAGCTCAAATTAGTGCAAATGGACAAACAATTTCTCATCATAGCTACCACCTAACACAAATTTATCAAAAAACAAAAAAACTTGAACAGAAAAGCACATATTACAAGGACAAGATATACAGACAGATAAGTGAAGTTAGGTTCTCAAACCCTCGTGATCATTAATCTCAGCCGTCCAATATTAAATTAATATATCAAACGGTGGAATTCAGTGGTACAAGAATGTACCACTGAAACGTAAGCTTCACTGTAGAATCCGTCTTTAAAGAGAATATCAACCAAACTAATTGTAAGTAGCATTGAATGCCCAAGTTATTAATGTTTCTCTGGGAGCGAGGTTGCTATCTTTTCTTTGTTGTTGTTGCGTCAAAGAGCCCAAAAGCCCAAAAAGTAAACAAAACCACACGCCTCTCTCAATAACATTGGAGATTGCTGCCTGCATAACCCCGCTAGAAATTTGATTTCAAATATTGTCAAAACATTCACGGTTTGGAGACAACTTTGAACTATGTCTTTCCAAATTTTGAGTGATGTCGTCCCAAGGTTTATGATATTCCTCATGATTGTAAAATATTCTTATCATGGTTGAATGCCACAAAAATGTTATTTATATAATTTCACACTAATTTTTCTTTTAACATAGATAACTTTTAGATTCGTAAGACATTTGAAGTCTTCAACGTTCAATACTCTGGTAATGATTATCGCAACTAAAATGGGCATACGGGAGGATCCTACTTAATACAACCAGGTTGGCCGATGTGTTCTAACAGATGGACATAGTAAGTTCCCTTATTCTTTCCCCTTTAGTTTCCAATTTCTTCTGCTTAAATTAAACTAGAAAGTGGGCCTAAGCTCTGCATGGTGAGGATAAAATTACTAAAACAATCATTTACCATACAACAAGAGAAAAAATACCACGGGTGGAAGAAAATTTCATTTAGAGTTGACGTCTATCCTCTTTGGGACAGTTTTAAAATATCTGTTGATTACTTGCCACTTATATTTAATTGTTGGACATAGTTAAAACTAAACATTTCAAACATATCACCCCCGAAAAGAAATCATCGCACAATAAATTCAAGTAAAAAAATAGAAATAGGGGAGGGGATGAATTCAAAGTTAAAATAGAAGAGTAATGCTAATTGATATGTAAAAGTTGGACGAAAGAATATGTTATTTCAATTTTGTGATTTCCATCAAACAAGCGAGTTTAATTTTTTCTTCTTTAACTTTCAAATAATCAATGAAAAACGTTCACATCTATATGTGTAGAATTCGTACTACATACCAGAATTAAAAAAATATTAATACAGATAAATGTTGAGACCTCAACATAAGAAATTATCATAATCTTTTAAAAGCATTAAATCCAAATTATTTTCCTCAATGTAGCTACTACCAGCTCTCTAATTTCAATAAGATATGCACAATAGAAGAAAATATTTTCTTGCAAATCCACTCCACCCAACAGACACATTGAACAACATCAAATCACCAATTATATTTATTAATGATCAAACATTCTTTGCCAGGCTCCCTGGTTCAATATTCACCATCTTAACTCTTATACCCTCTTCTCTATGAACTAGTCTTTCCAACATTTGATGTAGTTCTCATCTTCTTAGCATGCTGAATAAAATCTGAATATTGGTCTTTATGGTTTTCCATCCTGTTATTATTACCACTAGCCTCACCTGACACAGAGTGGCTCTGCCCCCGACCAACGTTTGACACAGTTCTGATTCTGTGCCTAGCACGTTCAATGTACTCAGTGAAAGTGTCATTAATATCTAGTGTTTTCTTACCTTTTTGCTCCAAGTGCTGCGTCCCAAAACCATGTTGTTCCTTCAAAGGGCCTGTGGTATTTTTGCCATTATGTTCACCTTTGAATACACCAACTCTTGGTCCCTGAACATGCCATGGTTCAGGTTCAACCTTGGCAGCCACTGGTGATATTCCAACTTGAGGCGGAGCAACTTTTGATACCTGGCCATGCCGCTTTGAAGTGGGTGTGGAGATTGAGTCATCAAACTTGATAGGGATTGCTCCTTCTCCTTGTGCATTCTTGGCCTTCATATTTTGAGGGAGATGAGTGGAGGGTGGTAATGATGGAGAGTTTGAATGAGTGGTGATAGGACTAGGTTCTCCGTAATAGTGTTTGATACGCCGAAAGGCTCTGAAAGCAGGATTGGTTGCAAGTGCTTGACGGATTTTCCAGCAAATAGAGGAGCGTGAGGGGGTGTTGTTTTCCATAGGAAGTGAAGGGTATGGTAGGCTCAAACTGGCTTATACTCTAAATTATAAATTCAGAAGATTATTATTGGTTAAGTGCAACATGCAATAGCTGCCAGAGGCTTGTTTTATAGTACTGTTAATATGTGTTTGACATTAAGAGATGTGAACAAGACTTGGATAACTAAAAAAGAAAACATCCTTTGAATTTTGATCTTTGTAGGTGGAACTAATTTAGTTTGAAGAAGCCATCTGGGCAAGATTCCTAACAGCTATTATTGATACAACTTTGTTTTTTTTTCCCTCTTATTTTCTACGGGATGTGATGGCAGGGATCAATTCCTTCTCGTCCCTTACTACACTCAACATTAGAAAGTCACGTTATGGCTTTTGTATGTCGAGCACTTGTTGCCACATTTAGCTGATTAGTCCTTTAGGTAAGATAAAAAGAGAAAAAAGAAAGCACCAGACATGAGGGTTTTCAAAATGGCATTTGCCACTTGGTATCGGATTCAAACAAAGACTTGTAATATTGGAGAAAAAAACAAAGCTTAGTTGAAATGCAAGAATCACATTTATGCGAGCTTCCCACGTAGTTAACGTGGTTCCACTGATTTTGAGAAGAAAATGGATTAATATTGGCTTTCCGGTGGAAAACAACTCACAATTGTTGAAATTAAGCCCAGAGAACGATAGTGTCCCGCATAACAGAATATCATGACAAGGAACCTTAATATAATATTGCTAGATTTTCTTTTGCTCTTGAACTGTTGTGCATAAAAGTTAACCCAAATCCTAATTTCTGTTTGCACAATAAAAGGAATGTGGGTAGGCCCCAAAAAGGCGAAATTTTCTAGAATTTTGCCTCAAAAGCTAGTTTAGAATTTGAAGCTTTTGTCAAGCGTCAAGCTTGAAGTTCGTTATAGTTTGCGTTTAACAGTGGATACCATTGTCTTACTTTATTTTAACTTCATGAAACGTGTAAAATTTATTTAAGATATCTCTCAATCGTTTGGTGTCACATTATTAAAAGAAATCGTGATTACAGTGATAACTTTATGAAATGTCAGCATCTTTTAATGAAATGACAACATAAGTTCTGCGGTTATGCATGCATGTATTATATAACACGAAATAGCTTTTACTAAAGTTAATGATGTGCGTGGCAATCCTAATTCGTAAATGTATACGGATACATTTTGAAATTGCGTGCAATTCTTAATGAATGGTATATTGGTGGATGATCAATGGCCAATATTAATTTGTGAGCAATCAAAATTAAATATGTTAATCAAATTATCCGAAATTTTAAATTACGAGATATTTAAGTTATTTATCGATATAGCTAGGGTGGAAAAGCAAAGGGATCTTCCAGCAAATGGAATATGCTGTATCTCTAATGTAATGATATACGAGTGGGCTGGGTACGGAATTGCTTAAAGAAACGAATATCAATTTGTCGTATCACCTTCGAGAAAGAGTCAATTCATTCCATGGAGATCTAGAAAACAATGCACCATCGTGATTGAAAATTTGGTTGCCCTTTTATTTTCTAATAAATCTTTTTTTAGTTAATAAAATTTTAAAATAAAAAATAACATAAACTTAACATTATTCTTTTTTTTTATTCTCAATTTTTGTATATTTTTAATTTTAAAAATAACAAATTTTCCCTTCTTTTTTATATCTTCTAATTAGGTCCACCAAGAATCAAGTTATTAAAATTCAAAATTTAGATCAAAAAAAAAAATAAAAATTTACTATTAATTTTTATAAAATAAAAAATCACATATGTTGATAACATAACTTATTTAAAATTAAAAATAAAAATTCTTACAATTTGTTTTAAATCTCATTCATCTTTTGACCATTCAAACCTCTAGAATCTCAATCTTAAACCTACCTCTGGAGATTAATATGAGAAGTTGATTTTCCTATTCTACATCCAGTCAATGTTTCTTTGCATCTCAGAGAAGAAATTTTCTTATCCCTTTTAAAAGGAAAGAATAATATATATATTCCAACCTCTTACCTGTGTGCGGTTCTAAGACCAGTTTATTTCCAATTCAAGCAACAGTAGCAAATTAATTTTACTTTTATTTCCTAAGAGAGAACTTTCACTTCAAACAGCATTAATTTTGCTTGCCCAGCTATATATTTATAAACTACTTTGGAGCTAATATGATCAAATTCAGGTACTCATCTCTACTGGCATTAGCATTCGTGAATTGTGAAGTGTTTGGCATATTTAGAGACTCATATATACTGAAAAGGAAACAAATTGATCCAAAACTTAGTGTAAGGATGATTGTCAAGCTCCTCCTCAGTTGTATGTCACACTTCTTACTCTTTTGGACTTTATCAGCTATAAGATAAGACTAATTACTTAGTCCAATTAAAAGGTCATGGTTAAATAAAGTTGAGTAAAATAGCAATTTTATTGTAAATCCGAAAATTAATTGTATCTTAAGTTCAACTAAATTACGAGTCACTTAAAAAAATGACCAACTAGTATTGAGTATTTTATATACCACACTTCTTACTATGCGAACACCAGTATACATTACATTACAACTGTATGCATATGTATTCTTCCAACTGTATACATTACATTCCATATGTCCAAATCAATGTTTTTAAAATTAGTTTCTTGATTGAATTGATTAAAACACTTATTTAAATATTAATGATTCAATTATAATTGAATCTAGGTCGAAGAATGCTAATAATAATAATAATAATTAAATAGTACTACACATAAATAATATTAAAAAAATACAATATCATAATTTTATAATACTAAAAACTAAAAATAAAACATAATTATATAGATTCTTAATATTTAAAATATATATAAAATTTCAAATCAAATATATTATAATATTTAAGTCGAAGTTTTAACAATATACATAAATATTTATTAATAATAATACATCTATATTTAGAATAAAAAATGACAAAAATTTTAGATAGATTTTTATTTCTTTTTAGAAAAAAAAAAGCTAAATTGATGTTGTATTAAGCCTTCCTTTTTTGACTCGTTGTAAATTAATTTTTTGTCAGTTTTTGATCAATTTTTGGGTTCTTTAACCAATTTATCTTCAAGTCTCTAGTTTATTTGAACCATCACGTTCACTGATTTTCTGATTCGACTGGCATTTGATTCAGTTTTCGAAGCAGAAGGCACAAATTGGGACATTAGTTCAAAAAACAACTAAAGGAGTAAAAAAGAAAACAAAGTTTTACATACATTATCATATTAATAAATTATAAAAACTAATGGCTCCTTGCTCCACGAATGTGCGAGAGAGGATAAATTGTACCTAGTCTTTTTTCTTTCATATATTAAGATTCAAAATTACAAATATAATTTATATATATATATATATATAAAGTTAAAGTTTGTAGATATTATTTTAAAACAAAAATGAGGAGGGCTGGACTGCAGTTACCCCTTCTACATCCATACACATTTGATAACCAAATCGATGACACGAAGGCAATTTATCAACCTTGAAGTTACACTATATTTTACAGGGAAGAAAAATATACATATATTTTCTGAGGAACATATATATCCATAATAGTGATTTCAACTACAATATCCAGGTCCATGTATATAAAGTGCTTTCATTAATTGTAAATAAAGAAAAAACTGCAAGGGTAAAGTTATAATCTTGATAGCGGCAGTCACAAAAAGCACAAATTAAAATCTCATACAGGGAAAACACCAACTTAAAATAGATTACGGTATGACATGAAACCTTCGTAATAACAAACAATTACTCCTTAAGATGCCAAAAGCATTAATAGTAGTAACTCAAATGAATAATTCTTTGGGTATTTTTTTTTAAAGAACGGCCAGTAGTCAAAGTCAGTGAAAACGATTGACGAACGAGGCAGTGTAGAAAGCATTATAATGAAAGGATAATCATGGAAAATATTGGAGTAAGGTAAGATAATAAGATTCAAGATTCCATGCATACTAAATGCTGAATGAAGGAATGTACTGCCTATTTTATCTGTCAACCGCAAAGAAGACAATATATAACAGGTTAAATGTGAAGTGCAAGCTACACAGCTTCATGTTTGCACACCCAAAGGCTTCTTCTGGGTTGGTCCAAGTTGTCAAAGTGGTAGTGTAAGGGTTGATAAAATTTATCTTTGAAAAAAGGGCAAGAAAGCTTCTTGGAATAAAAAAAAGGGATCGATATGGAGGAATCATTCACATTCAGTTCTCCACCTCCAATGTTCTCTTCAGAGCAGGATCACGTCCAGCGAATCATAAACTCCATTCGCAAGAATTCACCTTCCAAAACAATCTACTTTGACAGGTTCATACCGAGCAGATCCGCTTCCAATTTTGCACTCTTTGGCATTGAGGACAGTTGCAGTTGCAGTTGCAGCCCCAACCGCCACCTTCTGCGGAGTGCCTTGTTTGGACCGATCATAAGCCCTAATATATTCCGCTACAAAACCGAGACGAGACAGTCCATGCATTCTCTCTCCCACCACCTTCTCCCTCTCCCTCCTGGCACTTGCGCCCCCAATCACCACCCATGAGCTACGTCGCTACCTTTTCTATATCCGCTTTTCTTTTTCAAGATTCATGCCTTTTCTCTTAATTTCTTTTCTTTAAACCATTCAAACTTAGTTTCCAACTCGAAATTACTATGCCATGCTTCTAGATTTGCACTCTGTTTTGTGACGATGTTTGTCCAAGCAAGAAATTCGTGTGGACGATAACCGATATGGATATCGTTTCTTTTTGAAGAAATAAATGATACATTGATACTGGTCAGATTCAGTTCTTTAATTCTCTGCTCATCTTTTGTGTGCGCATCCCAAATGTTGTTGTCAAGAACATAGCTATATGCTCACGCTTCTTTGTAAACATGGGTTCTTTACGTATAAAATTATACTAAATCATGTGTGGTTTTGTATATTGTATAAAATTTCATCTTGATATGAATGAAAAAAGGATTACAATCTATATATGTGTTGAGCGTGTTATGTTCTTCTTCGTCACATAGCTTTCGTTTCTTTATATTGCAACACTTATCCCCTCTAGATCCATAGTTTGTCCGTAATAATAATTGATATTTGATAACCCTATATACAACACACTACCCCCCATAATCAATGACATGAAGGCAATTTAAGATGCATACAACGCACTATATTTTACGAGAAGAAAAATACACCCACTTTTTTCTTTTCCGAGGAAAATGTATACCCATAAATATATATAATAGTGATTTCAACTACAATCAAAGTCATTATGTATGCTAAGGACAGCGAGCATAAGACAAGCTCATGAGTAAGAGTGTAAAGAAATGCTTTCACTAATTTGTTTAGTTTTACAGAAGAAACTGTCAGGATTAAATTATAATCTGGACAGCGACAGTCAACAAAGTACAAAACACATTCTTTTGGAAATCTACAAATTTACAATAAAATGCGGTATGACATGAATTCTTTGTAATAATAAATATTTACTACTTGAGATGCCAAAAGCATCAATAGGAGAACAAACACATGAATCATGTTCTTGGTATTTCTTTTGAAGAACTGCTTGTAGGCAAAGCCAGTGAAATCGACTGACGAGGTGGTGTAGAAATTATTATAATCATATAGGATCATCATTGAAAATGTTGGATTAAGGTAAGATTCAAGATTCCATATATATAATGTTTAATGCTCAATAAAGGAATGTACTAACTGCTTTATCTGTCGCCCGCAATGGAGACAATATAGCTTAAATGTGAAGCGCAAGCTGCAGAGCTTCATATTTCCACACCCGACAACGACATTATTAACTACGACCCAGGAAGAATTGAATTGTAACGTGATTATTTGGTCCTAAATAGATAACGATCTACTCTACGGGCTTTAAGCATCTCAATCTACTTAATTGAACAAAATGAAATCTTATGCTCTGGCTGGTTCACTGGAGGGGAGGGAAAGGAAGGGGAATGATTTTAATTGGTTCAATGGGAAGACAAATCATTTTATTTTTATTTGATTAATAAGGAGAGGAAAGAAATTTTAAAATTAATTTATTTTTATTCTTATAATAATATTATTTTAAAATTAAATTATTTGTTAAATAATTATATTTATATAGAATTATTTTCTACACATAATGCTAAAACCTTTTTGAGATCCGTTCATTCATTTTTTATTTTAGTTATTTTATGAGTACATTTTTATTGATTAATATATATCATAGATTTTTATAAGTTTTGAAAATAAATTTGAGACGCTATGAAATTTTAAATAAAAATAATACTACCTCCGTCTTACTTTAATTGTTGTATCAGATAAAAAAAATGTTTTTTTAATTTTTTTAATATAACATCAAGTATTTTTTATTTATACCTTAAATATATTTTTTAATATTACTATTATTTTGTGTCATATTCAATAAAATCAATTAAGACTGATATTAATTTAAGAAAATTGTTATTCTCTTTAATCTATTAAATAAATTTTTTTGGTTTGTGTAAAAATAACTATGATAACAACTAAAATGGGATGAAGAGAGTAGTAATATTTATTTATCATGAAAATAATGTAATTTTAAATCTCTCAAAGTGTTGACCAACAAAATCAAATTAGGACCAAATTTTTTTTATTTTGTAATAAATATTTGGTTGTATTAATTTCTTAATTTTTTTAAGATAAAATTAAAGAATAAGAATTACAAAGATATAATATGAGAATAAAATAACATAAAAATGTAGAAGTTGAAAACATTAGAACAAAAATTTTAAAAAAAAACATAAAAATATTATCAAGAATAAAACAAATGCGTACTCCTAATATTTATTATGAAAAATAAATTAAAAAATAAAAAAGATAAAAAAGAAATTAAAAAAATTATAAAGTTTCAGGAATGTTAATTTAAAACTTTGGTAATCAAGAATGATAGAGACGTGTGTGTAAAGAATGTTATGGGAAGATGAAATGCAATAAAGATAATTAACTAAAAAAATTAAAAAAAATTAAATTTATTTTCCTTCTCCTTCAAGTCTCTTCAATAGTAGAGGAAAGCTAAAAGTAAACAAGAAAAAATTTTGCTCTTTTCCAATTCTCTCTTTCTAAAAATTTAATCAAATACAAAAAAAAAATATAATTAGTAGTTTTGTTCTTGGAGGGGACATGTATATGAAATTAATAAGTTTAAGAAGAGATTTGTTGTTTTGATTTATTTTAAATTTTTTAACTTATTTTTTTCTTTTTATATATAAAATTACAATTTAACTTTAAATTTATATGTCAAATCTTAAAAACTGTACTGATTAATTTACGCACCTTCTGTTGAACACAAACACAATATTTTGTGAATTCCAATAGAAGAAAGAAATAGGGTGATATAAAGCGGAAATACAAATCAATGTCAAAACCTCAATATATATAGATATCATACAAATATCCAATCACCCAATCCAAATTATTCTCTCAACAAAACATTTCATATTATGCTTCAAAAAGAAAAATAAAAAAGTATTTTGCTTAATTGCACTGTATACCGAGCGCACGCACCACACGTAAAGTCACCACCATTAAGATTTTAGCCTCTCTTGAAAGAACCATTCTTTCTCATGCTTGACGTAGCTCTCAACTTCTTCTTAGCACTCTGAATATATTTTGAAAACTTGTCGTTTTGGTTATCCCTAGCATTAGCCTCGTTATCTGGTGGTGGCGCAGGTGCAACGTTGCTCTGCTCCCGACCGATGTGGGACACGGTTCTAATTTTATACTTGGCATGTCGAATGAAACTGTTGAAAGTTTCATCATCATCAAGTGAGGTGTTATCTGAGTACACCCCAGTACCATGATGTCTCTTCAAAGTGCCTCGAGTCTCCATCCTTGGATCATAGCCAGGTTCAGTTGAGGCAACCCTTGTTACCTGGCCATGAACCTTCGACTTCGATGAGCTGCTATTCCCCATGGATATTATGCAGGTTTGGTTTGGTATGTGTGTGATGCAGGGTATATGGTTCTCTAACTTGGTTAAGCTCAAAAGATTGAGTCGAGTGCACCTTGCAAGGAATGTGTTAGCTTGTTTTATAGTGTGTTATCCTGGGGGTAAATGGAAAGATTAGGAAACTAGAAAAATAAAGAAAGAAATAGAAACGCGTTTTGAGTTGTGATATCTGTGGGAAGCAATTGTATTTTCAGAAGCTATCCACTTAAGATTCCCGACACCAATTAGGAAAAGCTTTATCTAACTTTCTACGGAATATAATGGTGTTAATCTCAAAAGTAAACAAGTACTATTATTATTATTATCATCAGATTATGGCTTGAAACATTGTATGTCTTGTAGCCAAATTTGGCGGCTTATTACTTGAGAAAAAAAAATGATTATAAATAAATATTCATATATATCATATATTTTGTAGATATTTATAATGTATTTTTATTTTTCTCTTTTTATTACATTATATTATTTATTATATTTGTATATTTTTTTCTCCCTTTCTCTTAGGTGTGATTTAGTGTTCAAAAATTATGGATAATTTTTCTAAAAAATGATAATATATAGATATTCAAATATATCACATATTTATATCACCTGTCACGTTTTTATATTTTTTTTTTCTTCTTCTCTCTAGCTATCATTTCGTGTTAGGTGTCAATGGATTATTTTCCTAAAGAGAAAAAAAAAGGGACATGAAAGTTTTCCAAGGAGCAGCTAGATGGTATTGGATTCCAAAAGGGACCTGTTCAGAGTTGGCGAAATAAACAAAGTTCAGTTGCAGCTTGAAAAAATCACACCATGCGAGAGTCCCACTTAGGATTCGTATGTGGTTCCATTACCGGTATGGGAAGCTAATATTCATGTCTGTCTTTCTTTCTTTCTTTCGTTTTTTTATGAAATATTCATGTCTTTCTAGTGGAAATTAAACAATTCGAAATTATTGAACAAGAAATTAGAAAGAAAGAGCCAGGATGTAAGTGCTGCGTACCATGCCAAAAAACAAAAAGAATCCACTTTGCCCGTAGAAGGTAGTGCAAAAATACCAGCCCGAATCCTAATTCTTGTTTTGTATATTCAAAAGGATGAGGAGTGTCCTCCAAAATTCTGTGTTTATTTGTCTCAAGGGATTGTTAATGATTTCTCATATCCACCATCCTCAATCTAAATGAATTTATCAAAATTCTAGTTAACTTCGTTTCAATGTAACGTTTCCGGTTGAGTTTTACTTGCACATTTTAACGACTTTAAAAGTGGTTACCTTTATCAAATGAACACATTTTAAATATAAATTTTTGGCAAGAAAATTAGAAATACATTATGAGTTTAAAAGGAAGGATTCTCTTCTAGAGTTAACTCTAGCACTCATGATTTTACAAATGCCTTAAATATATCTTTAGTGTCATAAAATAAGTGAGTTTTAATTTAATCTTTATAAAATAAAATTCTTTATTTCTTATCTCTCTAAAATTAGAAATAATTACCTTTTATTAACTATACTAAGTGATATGCATTAATGTTTAAGACATAATGTCAACTTGTAAGAGGTTTAAATTTTTTTACGATTTCTAAGATAAATATCATTTATTTATTTTAATATGAATGATAATAAGAAAAAATAGTGATTTTAAAACTTTGAAAGGATAAAAATAAAAAATATTTTACAGAAATTGAAATCAAAATTTCGTCATTTTATATGTAAGGATTAAAAAATATTAATTATAAATTTAGAAATATAAAAAAAATTATAGAAATTAAAATAAAAATTTATTGATTTTACTAAAACTAAAAACGTATTTAAACTTTTACAAATTTACACCTGTTAGGAAACACATCCTAAAATTCAAACTAATATTATTATGTTAGTTTAGGTCAACTTAAATTCATTAGTTGTTCATATTGATGAGCACCCTATCAATTATCCTATTCTACCACTTATTAAAGAAAGGTCTTAAATAATTTTTTTTGTCTTTATAATATAGGATTGTTTTGTTACTCTTTTTTTTTAATTTTATTTCTACTATCCTTTTATTTAATAGAATTCCTGTGGTTAGTGGAAAGTCGTTGACTGATGACCTGGTTAACAAAGATCATGTAATCGTTGTTATGTCTACAATTATGTGCTGATTCACTTGTCAAGTAATATCATAATTACATAAATAATTTTTAAAAAAATAATGAATGAAATGTACGTAACTGAAAGGAAAAGACAAAGTTCGAGGAAGCTTGTGAGTTGGTAAGAAAACTGATAAATGTATTTGGTAAGATAATTAAAAGAGTTTATAAATTCTTTTGATTAACTTATAAATTAATATGGTTATAGTTTCTTTTTAAATACAAATTTATTTTAATAATTTATAATTTATTTTTATAAACTACTAAGTAATTTATAAAAATAAATTAGGTTATAAAATATTAGTTTTTTTTTCATTTTTATCTTTATTAATTAATTTATTTTTTTAAAAAAAATTATTCAACTAATTAATTATATCATTTTATATTTATCAACTAACTTGTAAGTTATTTTTATTAATCAACTAATATATAAGTTTTCAATTTTTTAATTAATTTATAAATTTTTTATTTTTCATCAAACTTATCAATTTCAACTAGTTTATATTTATCAAATGAAAAGGAAAGATCCAATGAAAAAATCCTTAGTCGAGTTTAATTCAAAAAACTTTATGGCAATATGTTAACCCAATAAAATATTTATCATTGATTGTTCTTTTTCATTTTTCTGAAGAGGGAAACATTTATTTATTTTTTCAGAATATGTTGAACTCGTACTTTTGTTATGTTTATTGAGTAAATGATTAATTTACTTATTAAACTTATGTTTCGTTATTATATTAATCTTTTAAAAAAATTTAAATAAGTTCATAATTTTTTCATTTAAATTTTTAAAATGAATTTTTTTATTTTGGTCCCTAAAATATATGTTAGTATTATCTCTCAAACCCTTTGATTAGGAATAAAAAAAAAGGTTAATTTTAGAAATTTTAATGAAACCTAATTTTTTTTTAAAATTATTTAAATCCTCCTTAATTTTAAATATTAATTTAACATCGAAATACAATTTCATAAACTAAACTGGTTAGTTACTCTTGTTTATTTTATAATAATATATTTTTATGTATATATATTTTCTTTTACTTCCTAAATGGCAAGATACACTTTTAAATTGAATTTTAATAAATTTTCTGCTATTATAAAATAAATTAGTGTAAAATTTAAATAATTAATTTTATATTTGATTTTAAGTAAAGTAATTTGATTTAAAATATCAATTTTAATATATTTTATTTAAAGAATGTTTTTAATTAAAATCAAATTTAAAATGAAATATCTCATAAAAAAATTATCTTTTTGTTATAAAATTATATTTATTTTATAAACTCGAGTATTCTTTGACCAGTAGCTAAAGACTAATTGGTCGAGATACTAAGATCCATTTAAGGGGTTAACATCTCCCAACCACATACTTAACCAGTTAAGATTATCTACCAATCGTGTCACATGTTGGTAAAACTTTATTTTCTTAAATAATAATATACTCAGATATTTATTAAAGAAAGAATTATTTCCTAATAAAATATTATTCTTTGAAACAAAATTATTTTCTTGGTTGTAAAATATATTTTTAAATAGAATAAAAACTACCTCCATTCCTATATATAAGAAACAAATAATAGTATTTTTTTTGTTTCTAATTATAAGAAATATATAATTATTTTCAAATGCATTAATTATTAATTTATTTTGATTTCTATTAATAAAATATCACCTATTTTCTATGAAAGTGAATGTATTTATTAAATTATTAATAATATAACTTATTCTAATTTGTTAAAATATTATTTTTTGGATTATGAATAGTATTATTATTATCTAACAATATTTAAATAAATTAATATTATGAGTATTTTTAGAATAAAATTTAAATTTATGATAATATTAATTAAATTAAACTAATTTAACTATTTTTATTGGTCTTGATAAATTAAGTATTTGTTTTTTATGTATAAGAACGTGGGTAATATTATTTTATTAAATAGTATTGTTTTGGCTAAAATACTTTTTTATCTCTCATCTTTATTTTGTTTCAATTTAATTCCTTAAATTCAAAAATTTTTACTTTAATAATTTAAAGTATTTTTTAAGATCAAATTAGTCCTTCTATTAATTTTTTGCTCTCACAATTTTAATTTTGGTTGTCATGGCCAATGCCTATTTGATGTGACATTTTTTATTATTTATCAAAATTTATCAAGTTGACCAAGTTAGTTTGGTAATTTACAAAACAATTAATTTGGTCTAACAAAGATATTTTAAGAGATCAAAATAAAATTTTTAAACTTAGAGTATCAAATTGGAAAAAAAAAAAAAGATGATAGACCAAAAGTGTTTAGCCTCTTTTTAAAATCAAGATATAAAATATTTAAAGTATTGATAATATGAGAATTAAAAAGTTATAATCTATTACTTTCAAAAAAATTTCAAAGAAATTTGAATTCTTCTTTAATAGAGACCCACAAATATCCACTAAAAAAGTAATTTTATTAAAGATAAATAAAATTATTATGAGTGGCAAAATTCTTTTTTCGATTACTCAAACTCAATATCACTAATTAAACTAAAATAATCTCATATCAATTGATGTCTAGTGGTTGTATAAAATCTTTATTTTATTTCATTATAAAATATTTAAACAATAGAATGATATTTTTTTTTCTATTCTAATTGATACTGTCTCACTATGTTTCGATTTATTTTCTACCACCAATCTCAATATAAATTATTAAGTCTCAGTTTTCTATTTCTAAATTTTGGTAAAATATTAAATAATAAAAGTATAAATTACTAATTAATATTAAAAAAAATTATCCATGAGATACTTGAGTAACTATGAATCCTTGTCTAACATGCAAGTTAAATGGATATGGTGAAATAAAATTGCATTTAGGCAATTGCTATTTACCCTTATCCCAATTACTTAACATACTCTTCTTCTTTATGTTAATAAATTTACCCATATATCCTTTTTTATTCATTTTTTAAAATATTTTTCTATCATATCCTTTTATTTCCATAATCATTGTTTTTCTCTTCTACCAAGCTGAATTTAGCACAAAACACTCCTTCAATGCACAAAATATTATTAGTGAATTTCCTATTGTTATTTTTTTTTTCATACAGACCTTCAATTTAGTTTGCTTTCAATTTCTAAATATTTTGCTTCAGTGCTTGGTATGAACATCATATGTATTCAATAGCTAAAAAAGAATTCACCGAAACTTAACAATAACAATCCATTCAAAAATAGAGGTGAGGTCAAATAGAGAGTGCTAAGGAATTTGATAGTATCACAGGAGTAGAAATGGTTTGCTTGCAAGAAACAAAAAATAAGGGATTAACAATAAGCTTTGTAGGATGGTGTGGAGGGACCAATAGGAACTTCCGACAGTAAACACAACAAGGGGTTTATTATGTATATGGAGAAAAGGGCTTTCAAAATGATATAAAAAATTTTAGGAGAAGGTTTTTTTAGAGTTAAAAGGGACCTAGAAAGGGTCACAAGAAAGTGTAGCAATTATCAATGTTTATTCACCATGCTATATGGAGGGGGAAATTGTGGAATGAATTGCTGCAACTGAAAAACACATACAATGAGACAAAATGGTGAATCGTAGGTGATTTCAACATAGTGAGAACACTGGAGGAAAAAAAGAGGACAACCAGGAATAATTACAATATTAGGAAAGGAGATTGAAAATTTTAATAATTTCATTGGTAGTATGAAATTGTTTGATTTACCCATGATTTGTAGGAACTTTACCTGGTATAGAGAAGGAGGACTTACCAAGAGTAGAATAGATAAAATTTTGGTCTCTTATGAATAGTTAAAGACATGGCGTAAAAGTTCCCAATATTTACTAAATATGAATATCTTGGATCATTGTCCTCTGATCAAATAAGGATTGGGCGCCAAAGCTTTTTTGAGTATTAAATGGATGGTTCTTGGATTTAGGATTCTCAAACTTTATAGAAAAGGCACATAACAACATTGATGTGCAAGGGTGTGGAGCTTTTGTGTTCAAAGAAAAGTTCAAAATTTTGAATAACAAGTTGAGGAGATAGAATAGGGAGGATTTTGGGAACTTACAAATAACATGTAATTAGCTTGCTAACCAAGTTAACAATATAAATTTGCAAGATGAGCAGGGAGGATTAACTATGGAGGATGTACAAAATAGGGCTCAAATACTAAAGGATTTTTGGAAAATATCAAAGAGGTTGGAATCATTGCTTCATCAAAAGTTAAGAAATAGTTTGATGCATTTTTTTTTTCATAATATAGTAAATTAGAGAAGAAGAAACAAAAAACTAAGTGGTTTAATAGTAAATGGAAATTGGGTGGAAGATCGAACTATGGTGAAAGAAGAAGTGAAGAATTATTTTAGAAGTAGATTTCAAGAAGGGAGTAGAGTATCAAGCAACTTACAAGGGATTACATTTAGAAATATAACAAACTAAGACAACATGAAATTGATTGCACCATTTTTAAAGGAAGAAATAAAGGATGCAACATAGGAATGTTTTGGATGATTTTCACTCTAACAACGCATTACCTAAATGAGGGAAACTCATCTTTCATATGTTTAATACCCAAGAAGGAAAATCCACAAGGTTTTGGAGAATACAAACTTATCTCATTAATAGGATGTATGTATAAGATAGTGTTGAGATTGCAAAAAGTATTGCGCAATGTGGTAGAGGAAACTTAATTAGCCTTTCTTGGGAGGAGAAATATGCTAGATAGTGTTGAGATTGCTAACGAAGTGGTTCATGAAGTGAAGTCAAAGAAAAATTATTGTTTAATCTTTAAAGCAGATTTTGAAAAGGCATATGACTTAGTGAGATGGGAGTTTTTATTTTATATGATGCAGAGGATAGGTTTTTGTTGTAAGTGGATATAATGGATTAAGTTGGTTTGGTATCATCTTTTGTCTCTATTTTGGTCAATGGAAGCCAAAGTTCAAAAGGGTCTAAAGCAAGACAACCCTTTGGCATCATTATTATAATTTGTAGATGGTATTTTTGGAATGTCAATAGGAAGTGATTTAGTGAATAGGATCATTATTATAATTTGTTGATGATACACTAGTCGTTCGGGAGCTATCATTGCAAAACATGTTGGTTTTAAAGTGTTTATTACACTATTTTGAGAAAGTATCCATGCTCAAAGTCAATTTCCACAAAAGCAAATTGACAGGTGTACAAGTTGATGATACTATTATCAAAAGGTTAGCAGAAGTACTCAATTGTACAAAAATGAACATACCTTCAATATATTTGGGTATTCTTGTTGAAGAAAACCCAAAGCGTTAAGAAACTTGGAAAATAGTAATAGGTAACATGAAAATGAGGTTGTCATCATGGAGTAAAAAATATTTGTACTTTGGGGGGAAGGTGTGTCTCATAAATTCAATTTTGTCTTCTATCCCATTGCTTTATCTATCCTTTTTGAAAGTGCCTAAGGTTCTTACATACAAGCTTAAACATTTCAAAGGAATTTTCTTTGGGGAGGAATTAAAAATGCAAAGAAGGTTGCTTGGGTAAGTTGGAATATAGTTTGTAGTTCAAAGGAAAAAGGTGGACTAAGAGTGAAAAATATTGACACTTTTAATACATTGTTAATAACAAAATGGAGGTGGAGGATGTTAGTGGAGAGGGAAAGCCTATGAGTAAGGGTTCTCAAATCAAAATATGGTGATTGCACAAGGGAGTTAGATGACATGCAAAACATGAGTGTTTCAATATAGTGGAGCATTTAGGCAAGATGTATGAGACAGGCAATCTAGATAGCTGGTTTGAAAACAATATAGAAAAGGTGATAGGAGACAGAAGACAAATAAATTATGGAAGGATAATTGAGTGGGAGGGATAAAGCTTATGTAAAGAGTTTAACTAGTTATACAAGATTTTAGAACAACAAGCCATTATATGAGATATGGGTTATTGGGTTAGGGAAGATGGAACTAGAATTTGAAATGGTGAAGAACTTGGTTCGAATGGGAGAAAACATTAGTTGATAATTTAATAAAATTGGTGACCACAAAAATACCAAAAAAGGAAATAATTAATAGTTGGATATGGAAGGTAAAGGCCTTAACAAACTATTCAATCAAGAGTGCGTATGATTTGATAAAAAAAACCTACCAACTAACACCGATTCAGGTTTCTTCAAAATGTCTGTGGAGTGTACCAGCTCCCTCAAAGGTAAGTGTTTGTGTGGAAGGTGTCTCTTGATCAAATTCCAACAAGACAAAATATACTTAAGTGAAATATAAGGAATATGAATGGAGACAACAAGTATCTTTTATATTATCAAGTGGTGGAATCCTTTAAACATATCATGTTTTCATGCCAATTTTCATACTTCATTGGGTCTAAATGTTATGCATGGGCAAAATATACATTACCAATTCCATAACAAACTAAAACTCATTTCTGGCAACATTACCGAGGTTTGGTGGGAGAAAAAGTAAAAAGAGGATGGTGGATGGTATGGTATTGTTAGCCATTGTTTGGTCATTATGGCTACATAGAAACAATATCATTTTTAAGGAGGATTAAGTGAATGCAAAACAAATGGTGGAAATGATAAAAATCAAGTCATGGTTATAGTTAAAAGCAAAGTTAAGAGGTTTATCGGCTTCTTTTTATAAATGGTCAACAAACTAGTTTTATGGTTGAAAGTTGTCATGTAGGAGATAAGGGAAATATCACCAATTTGCAGGAAATATGTCTGAATATAAAGGAATAATAGATCCAATTGAGGTCTCTATTGGGGATGAAAATTTTGTGGGCCAAAAATAGACATATGGGTGCTAAGTGGAATGATGTAGGTTGCAACGAGTTGGTATGCATTAATAAGTCAATAAATAGTTCTCAAGTTCTAAAATATTTGATATGTTTGGGGAAGACAAAAGGGGTTGAATTTTGGGAGATAGATACATGCAGATCCTGCATATTTCAACTTGTGTAAGAGTAATAACTTTATAAGTTTGAGAATAATACACTAAGTTTTTGGATGGGGGGGATTTTTTCTGATGTTAAAACCTTTAATTATTTATGTAGGATTATTGTTGGGATCCTTGTTGGTAGATGAGTTTGGTTTTCTATTGGTTGTGTTTATATGCAAAATATTAAATTTCTATAACAAGGATTAGTTTGTTGTTAGTTGTGCTTATGCAACATGTGATAACCATGTATCAAGGTTTGGGTATCCTTTGTACCCATATAAATATATTTTATTTGGTTGATAAAAAAAAACCATTCAAAAAGATGTTGACTATTTCATTGTGATTGTGTGTTAGTAATTTAATCAATACCATGGGTATTTATAAAAAAAACAAAAGAAAAAGTTGTGGTATAAGACAAATTCATGGCTTAGTAGTGGATATTTCTGGCAATTGGATCTTCATGTATTTTCAGAGACAATTTATAGTTATAATTTGTTGAATTTCATGACACTATTTTGGTGGTCAAAAGCTTGTCGTCATTGTCATCAACATCAACACTACAACACTACCTTTCACTACCTCTCCTCCTTCACCCTTTTATCCCACCAATCTTTGTATCCCTTCTCCAACAAGTGTTATGAGTTGTCTTCCACAAAATGCTAGTGCTACATTGGTAATTGTTATATATTCATATATTTTTGGTAGTTTCAAGGCAATTATTTGATACTTTTCATGATTTTGAGCTTTGTGATACTTTTTTTGTGAAGTTTTTAATAGAAGTTTTGTTTAGTTAGTAATTTGTAGTTTATACCCCTTTTATGCTTTATCTTGGGTTATTTTGTAGTTCTATGAAAATGTCTCAAATGGATTTGATGCATTAAGGATTATTTCAATTAAAATCTAGAGCCTTAAAGTTCTTAAGGAGACTTAAAAAGTTTACGAAAAGTCTGCGTACTATACATATACAACCAAGGTGTGTACTTGTGCAAGATTCAAAACTGCTAAAATTACTAAAGGCCAAAAATCACATACATAAGCATTGAAACCTACAAGAATTAATTTTTTTTTTCTATTTTTTATTTCTTTTGGACTTGAACCCTTATTAGTCCATAGACTTAAATAGAAATTATTTATGATAAAATTGACAACAAACACATTGGGTATTAAGAAGATAAGAGATCAAGATAAGTTCATGCATTTGGATTCATCTTTTATTCTTTTTTCATCTATTGTTTCTTCTACCATGGCCATGAGTAGCTAAGTTTTTTATTCATTTGAGTTTAATGTAATTGAACTTAATTTCATGTAACTGTTATCTTCATTTATATTCAATAAAAGTATTGTTATTATTTTTCTTTTATGCTTAATGTTTGTGTTTGACCTGATCAACCGATTACTTGATTTTATAATTTTATTGGTAATTGGAAAATTATTTTGGGATTATGAACTGAGATATCTAGCAAATTTTCTTTATGCCTAGGGATAAGGTAAAAAGGATTAATCATTGCTAAACCTTTTTTTAATGCAAGTTATTTGGTTATGTTAATTCAAGAGATTGATAATATAATCAAGAGACTTAAGTTTTCTCACTTGAAGGATTAAAGTTCAAATAAATTTGTAGGTTGATGATGACAAAATTTTTATTGAATATGAATGAGTAGTAATTGCATGATAGAAAATTCAATGAAGTTAAATTCTGACAATTTATTTCAATTGATTTAAACCCAATTTTCTATGCTTACTAATTGTTCTTTAAGTTTTAAAACCAATTTTATATTTTTTCTCTTTTAATTTTTATGCAATTATTTTTTAATTTAGTTTCTAAATCTCCCAACACTCCTAGTCTATAATTTATACTCCTAATTACCCAATTATCATACAAGTTCATGAGAAGACAACTTTACTTATCATTTTGTTACTTGTACAATTTGATACACTTGCCAAAATCATCAACATGTATGTCTTAAAGTTGTTAGATTATCCCCACTCTGGTTTCAACTATCACGACATTTTTTTATTAGAGACATAAGATTGTGTTAGGATTGTTGGGAACTTACGAATCCTTTTCATTCTCTTGTTATGTTTCATAAATTCATTGGCAAAAGAAAGGGCAACATCTACAAGTCATTTGCCTTCTTTTTTCAACCAAAATTAACAAAAGTTGATGGCATTTGTTGTTTGACACTTGAATTATTTAACTAAGGTGTAGGATTCGATTTTTAACTTGAGCGCGAAGTCATAACTGAAAGTACTATTTTATTCAAAATCGATTGACTCGATAGAAGAGACATTAAGTAAGTATTAAAGAGAAGTCCATACACCTGTTAGTTACGTAGAGAAAAAAATAAAAATTAATAGGACACACTTTAAGTTGAATTCAATAACCAATAAATGTATGTTTGTGAAATATGTTTCTCCCTCACAAGCATAATAATACATTTAGCCTTGCAACCTTAGCAGAATATGAGATACTTTTTTCAATATTCATTCACAAATATTTCTTCTGAGAATTAGTTTTCCAATCTATTATATCACCAATCTCTCTTCAAGATAATTATCTTTTAATTTTCATTTAATATTAATCAAAATAATATTCACTATGAAGACAATAATAATAATGACAAATAATAATTGATAATCAATTCAAACTTTTTACTACAACAAAGACATAATGGCATTCAAATAAATTTTCAAGTATAATAATTGGATCTATTACGAAAGAATTTAACCTAAGCAAAATAGACAATAACTTTTGAATGAAACTTATTAAAAGATCATTGTTAATATAATATTATTTTCAACTTATATTATTAGTATTTTTAATTATTTAAATCTCACAAATTTCTTTTTTATGTAAACTTATATATTAAATTACTACTGAAAAGTAGAACAGCCATAGTTTATATATATATATAAACAATGACATTACTGACTTTCAAAACTTTTTTAGAAATAGTAGTTAACTGCATTTTCTACTTTTATGTTAAAAAAATAGTTTGTAAGACTTGTCGTTGCTAAATAAAAATTTAACTATTCTTTTAGCAAATATTTAATTTTAGTAAAAACTTTTAGTTAAAATATGATTGTATACGTGGTCTTTCATACTTCAACACTTGGCCCCTCTAAATATAATAGTAATCTCAGCTATTATCAACCTCCTTATGTATGCTAAGGACAGCCAGCATATGACAAGCTCTTGAGTAGGAGTGTAACAAAATGCTTTCATTAACTGTAGTTTTACAGAAAAAAACTGCAAGAGTTAAACTTTAATCTGGACAGAGACAGTCAACAAAGAGGTACAAAACACATTTTTGGAAAAAGACCAATTTACAGTAGATTGCGCTATAACATGAAATATTTGTAAAATAAATATTTACTACATGAGATGCCAAAAGCGTCAATAGGAGAACACGCACATGAATCATGCTCTTGGTATTTCATTTAAAGAACTACTAGTAGGCAAAAAAATCATCATACTCATAGGAATATCATTGAAAATGTTGGATTAAAGTAAGATTCAAGATTCCATGTATGATTAATGATCAATGATCAATGAAAGGAATACACTACCTGCTTTATCTGTCCCCCGCAAAGAAAACAACATAGATATAGGTTAAATGTGAAAAACAAGTTGCAGAGCATCATATTTCAAACCCGACATCGATGACGATCTACTCTAGGGTCTTTGAACTTCTCAATTTGGGTAATTGTACAGAATGAAATTGTTCAAGGAAAAATATAATGCATAGTTTCGAGTCTTGAAGAGGACATGTATACCGAATGCCTTATGTTGATTTGTTTTGTTTTAGTAACTTTTTGAACTCTTCTTTTAATAAGAATAAATTTCAATTGCAATTCACACATTTTAAAAACTGTTAATTTACACAGGCACCTTTCATTGAATACAAACACAAAATTCGGTGAATTTCAATAGAAGAAAGAAATAGGGTAACATAAGCGAAAATCTAAATTAATTTTAAAACTTCAATGTTTATAGATATCGTATAAATATGCAATCATCCAACCCAAATTATCTCCCCTCAAAAAATAAAAATAAAAAATAAGCATTCCATATTATTCTTCAAGTAGAAAAAATAATGCCTAATATGGCCTTATTTTCTTGTACTGTATCCTCGAGAACAACTATTGAACGCACGCACCATCAACACACATGACAAATCCACTAGCTAGCTCTTTGAGGTTCCTGGGTTCATGAATGGTCACTGCCTTTAGCCACTCCTGAAGGAACCATTCTTTCTCATACTTGGTGCAGTTCTCAATTTTTTCTTAGCATTCAGAATAAAATTTGAAAACTGGTCGTTTTGGTTATCCCTAGCATTAGCCTCCTTATCTGATGGTGGTGTGGATGCAGCATTGCTTTGCTCCACATTATCACGGGATACAGTTCTGATTTTATACTTGGCATGTCTAATGAAACTGTTGAAAGTGTCATCGTTATCAAGTGGAGCATTATATTGTTGCTCTGAGTACAGTCCAGTACCATGTCCCTTCAAAGTGTCTGGGATCTCTGCCATGGGTTTGGCTATATATTCATTTCTGAATTTAGCAACAGGCCTCACCATCCTAGGGTCATAGCCAGATTCAGTTGAAGCAACCCTTGTTATCTGGCCATGATGAACCTTTGAATTTGATGAGCTCCTATTCCCCATGAATGGAGGTTTGGTTTGGTAAGTGTTTGATACAAGGTGTATGGTTCTCAAACTTGGTTAAGCTCAGAAGATTTGTGAGTTGAGTGTAGTTTGCAAGAAGTGCGTGAACTTGTTTTATAGTGTGTTTTCCGGGGCATAAATGGAAAGATTAGGAAACTAGAAAAAGAGAAAAAGAAATAGAAACACGTTTTGAATTGTGATCTTTGTGGAAACCAATTGTGTTTGCAAAAGCCATCCAGTTAAGATTCTCAACAGTCATCACCAATTAGGAAGAGCTTTTTTTTAATTTTCCACGGAATATAATGTGTTAAACTCAAAAGTAAACAAGTACTGTTATTATAACATCATGGCTTGTCACATTCTATGTCTTGTACGTAGCCAAATTTGGCGGGTTAGACCTTTAGGAAAAAAATGATGATATATCAATATTCATACATATTATAGTATATTATATCGATATTTATTATTTTTTTTATTTTTTTATAACATTATATTATCTATTTATTTATATTTTCTTTTTATTTCACATCAAATATTATCTATCATTTTATATATTTTTTTCTTTTTTTACGTGTTATATAGTATTTGAATGCAATAAAAGATTTTCCTAAAAAAAAATAATGATGTATAAATATTCATATGTGTCATACTTTTATTATCAATATTTATTTTTCTTTTTATCTCTATTCATATAATTCATCGTATCTATATTTTTCTTCTTCTGTCTAAGTAACATTTATCATATAGTGTCAGGTGTCAATGGGTTATTTTCCTTTGGAAAATACAGAGACACGAGATTTTTCCAAGGAGCAGCTAGAAGGTATCGGATTCCAAAAGGACTTGTTCAGAGTTGGCGCAATAAAAAAAGTTCAGTTGCAGCTTGCAAGAATCACATCATGCGATTGATCGTCCCACGTAGGATGGTATGAGGTTCCATTACTCGGATGGGAAGTTAACATTCATGGCTTTCCAATGGAAATTAAACAGCTCACAATTATTGAAATAGGAATTACAATCAGAGAGCCAGGATGTAGGTGCTCGCTACCATACCAAAAAAACAAAAAGAATCTGCTTTGTAACATATTGCTAGAATTTTATTTTTGCCCGTAGAAATGTAGTGCCTAAATACCAATCCGAATCCTAATTCTCAATTTGTATATTAAAAGGATATGGAGAGTCCCTGAAAATTCTGTATTTATTTGTCTCAAACGACCGTTGATGATTTCTCGTGTCCACATCCTTAATCCAATAATCTGAATAAAAGTGTTTTTTTTTTTTATCAAATGAACACATTTTAAATATAAATAAATGACAAGCAAATTATAAATACATTATGGATTTATAAGCAAGGATTCTCATCTAGAATTAACTGTAGAGCTCGTATGATTTTATAAATTTACATTTGGGTTGACCAACGCATCTTAAATAAAAGAACTTCAACATGTCATGTCCCTCTTCAAAAATGACAGAGAGAAAGGGAAAAAAACGTTAGCCATGAAGAAACGAAGCAGTCTTAATTTTCTACCCAGGCCAAATGATTCCCCATCTTGCCAACTATATATCCTTCTACCATTAATTTTTGTTTTTAGTACACATGAAACTTAAAAAAGACAGCAAACGAACAGAAAACATTAAGAAACATGAGCAAAATCATATTCTAAAGTAACGAAGGATGTTATCCGGAGGGAGGTTCCCTTCCTTTATGGCCCCTGATCACTGTGAGAACCCAGCTGGTTAAAGTATCTTCTATTGCTCATCAAAATTTATTATAGCCTTTTATAAAAATTAAAAAAAAAATAAAAAGCTTGAATATTTTTTTTCTTATAGTGTACCAGTGTTTTGTTTTGTTTTTTTTTTTTTTTTTTTATTTTTATTCTTACTATTTTTTTTTTTAATTTTTTCCTTTTTTTTTTTTTTTTTTATATATAAAAAATTATGCAAATACAATTTCTCAATTATAAATTACATTTAAAACTGTAAAATCGACAGTATACATTTGGAAACATGACAGGGGTTACTTTCATGAAAGAGATACAGAAAGAGGAACAGAAGAAAAAAAGGCCAAGTGTTTCTTTCACGACTTAAATCCAATGTGTTGAAGGAACTGCCATTTGGTTTGCTCTATGGTTCTCTTATCTCATACTAAGTAGGAAAATATTCATGCTTGCTAGTTGCTGCTGTGAACCTGAAAATTTTAGCTAGAATTGGTTAAAGGAACAATAATTAATTCTGACTCGTCACTGTGGAGGGAGCAATCGTACAATAATGTAGTCTTATATATATGTACATGAGCGTAAAGGGGAAGGACCACAGACAAATATATAGATAATCAAAGCAAAGACGTATAAGGAAAACCAAGTTGAGCCTGGGGCTTGGAAAATACATAAAGAGCGAAGACTTTTTGGACTCGTGTTTATGAGAGATAAATTTCTCGGCCAAAGGTACGATAAAATTATATGTACTATACTTCCATGTGAAACAACAGTGAACAAGTAGTCAAGTAGTTTAAATCGTATCTTTCTCTACAAAGGGCAAGCATTTTCAATTTAGGTTATAAATATATGTCCAGTTTTGACTAAGAACGGAAAGAACGTGTTGAAGGGTAAAAATTCTAGGGTGGTCCATGCTCCATGTACTGTTTTGGTCTTGAAGAGGGAAGAAGCATTTTTCAAGTCATGTATAGGGACATGCAACTTAATTAAGACATGGAACTTTAAAAGATGTGAGTAGTTGTCCAAGGACTTTTGATTTAAAATTTGTTTACTATTCACTCTTCGATCTAGTCAATGATCAATTATATTTAGTAAAGCACCTTTTCTTTTTATGTCTTTCTTGGTTTCTCCGGGTGAAAATGAAGTTTATAAACAAACCATCACAAGAAAGGAAGCCACCATGTTAACTCAATCTACATGAAGCTGCTTAACAACTGGTAATAACTAAAGCCTTTTTTTTTTTTCATCCATTTTAATAACAAATCTTAGTTTGAGAGGTCGCTAATTTTAACACAACCCTCGAACCTTAATTACAATCTTAATTGCATGAAGAATTAATCAACCACATCAAACTACCAAATTAAAGTCTTTGAGAAAACTAGATTATTTATGAAGTCCATATGTTGAGATGGGTGTTGGTCCGTGAACACCATTTTCATGCACTTGTTGCCATGTTAAGTAAAAGGAAAAGGCATATGCTGGTTGCTTAATTTGGGCAGTATTCCAAATATGCAAAGTTGGATCAAAGTCAGCAATTAGCAGGAGGCATAATTTGAACTAGCAGAAGAGAAAAAAGGGTAAAAAGGGTGAGACATAGTTTGAACCATGGGATGTCATTAAATTTTGTGAAAATAACGAAACAAAGGCTGCAATGGAATGATTACCAAGATTAAAACTAAGAGATGTCAGGAGTGGATGGGGTACTCGTGTGGGTACCCATCTTGAAGCACAAGTCACAACGGCATTCTTCTTTCTGTCAAGCATCAATGCTCTTCCGAGAGGAAAAGGACATACAAATAAAGTCAGCTATTAAGTAAAACCAACAATAATAATTAATAAATGGGGAAGGAAAGATTAAAAAAGGTTGCATAATTAGAGCATTGGAACAGGAGAAGATTCTCGTATAAAGGGAGTGTCGTCCAATACTAATCATTATATTTCCTTTCCTTTCCCTTGAAACCACAAATGTAGAGAGGTGCACTGCATACCATACCGGTGAAAAAGGCTTAACCTCTAGAGAGAGAAAGACACAACCAAAGTGAGAGAGAGAGAGTATGAACTTTTAGCTTTGGTAAGGCTTTGCCGACAACGATTTCTGTCTGTCCACTAAATGAGTAATTAGAAGACCCAACAGGGGACGGGCGGAGATAAGATAATACAATACTCCATTTTCTCCATTCTAGCTATACTTTTCTATTCACTTCATTGGCGAAAATCTTTCAAATTCAAATATAATAATAAAAAGTACCTTTTTTATATTTTGAGATATATTTTCGATATATGGATATAAAGAGTAAAAAATAATTATATAAAGTATCATAAATCATATAAATATTTTTTATATGTCTAAATAATAGAACTGTTACAATATTCGGCTAAAGTTGAAGACTCCCCCACTTAGGTTAATCCTTTCACCTTTTTACTGTTTGCAGTGGTGGGTGTGTGAATGTGAAAACCATCATCCAAAAGAGAGATTCGTATTTCAAACAGTTCCGAGGATATATATTATGACTATAATGACATTAGGTCATAGTCTCATGGAATAGAGGGTGTGTCAGTTTTCTGTTTCCATCTATTTCTTGATGTATAATATATGAAGTTTATTGGGGGGGGGGGGGGGGTAGAAGTATATATAATACAGTATATATTAAGAATTATTCTGTAAAAATAGGAGTGAAATAGAACAGTGGCAGCTTTTCCATAATGAGTAACTGCTTTGCTCATGAGGGAAAATGATCGATAACTTAAATCCACTCTCTCAAAAAGAAAAGAGGGTCCATCCCAGCCATTATCAATGGCAGCATAATTGCCACATATGAGCATAATAAGTACACTATCAATTAGCCTTTGTTTTTTACCGAAAAGGAACACATACAAAGCACATCATGAAATTATCACAAAAATCAATGTTTTAATTCTTCTTATATGGCACTTATAAGTACCTATACTGAGAGAATTAAATGATAAAAAATGCAGTGCATATGAAAAAAAAAACTGATAAATTGTATATAACTCCCTTAATATGTGAAGATAAAAATGGTTTGGAATTCAGAAGTCAAATGTTGTTGGCTGTTATAGAAAATTAGCTAATGAAAACATTTGTTAGCTAGCTAGACTCACTTCCCTTTATTCGATTTTAATTTGATTATATTAAATTCAAATATGTAGATGGAACTTTTTCAGTATTTTATGAAGTTGGGTCTGTTATATTTAGCCCCTCTACGCCAAACATTGAATTGAGTTTTGAGCTCATTTCCATTGAAAATTTATGTTTGCACGTGTATTTCAATTTTTTTAAAAAAATCACTTATTTTTCATAAATAAAATAAAAAGGAGCATAAAACTTGTTAGTTTGACTACTTTGGTTGCAATATTGAATCTAGTATAGCCTAGTTTCAAAACCTAAAGGAGGGAAGAAGAAAAGAGAAATAAATTATATCAAATCTTTAAGTTTCTTATCGAATAAAAAAAAATTTGTGCTTTGTAATGTAAGTGGGAATAAAAAAAAACTAATGTACGTATTTCACTTGATCGTGCTGGATTCCACCCCTTGATACAGATATAACTGCTAAGCTAACTGTGTCTTGGACTTATCTATTCTATGATGTTATGTTGTTATTTCAAAAGAATGAGCATCCATATGTGATGCTGTCGTTTGAATTTGATACATGCGATAACAACATAAATCCTTCCCCTTTACTTTGCAATAAACTGTTACCAGCACCTTTGCTCTCCTTCAACCAACAGTTCTTGAAAGCAGTTTAAGACTTTAAGGAATGAGACTTTAGCAGACAAATCAATTTAACAAATTTTGCTTTCAACCCCACAACCACATGTAAAGTGGGGATAAGCGTTTGAAAGAGAAAAAGAGAAGAGAAAACCAAAAAGAAGGAACTTTGTTAAACTTCGTTGTTGAAGAATGCTCCTCAGCATCTTCTGTGCTGCTTCATACCGACAATCTTCCTTTGCAGGTCTTCTCAGAACCTTTCTCACAAAATTATGGTCATGAGGTGCATCATCCAATGGCTCTGCATGAACCTCACGACCTTTGGAATGTTTAAAAAAGAAGTTAGCCAAACCACAAAAATCAATGATTTCACTCAAGAAAACTTTGATCTCTAATGTGTAACAAGCAATGCTTGGAAAAAAGACTTCCACTTTGTGAGACAAATTCTACGATTATAAAATATTACTCTCGGAACAACAATTGGCAAATGTTTAAAGAAGATCTTCACCGTTAATTTTAAGTTGAGTGCTTAAAATCTAAGTGGGCAAGTCTAAAATCAATGGTATATAACTTTTAAAAAAAGCAAGCATTAATTGCTGCTTCATGAACACGTAATAATTTTTGGTTTGTTTCATGGTGGGTTCATAGTTGAGACCAGAAGAGCGAGATTGGATAGATTTAGGTAGACCTGCCACTTAGGAATTCAACCCCTTTCTCTCGACTTCGAGAATCATGTGTTTGACGCTTGACTGGTAAGGACTCCTTAGTGCCAAAAAAATTTCAAGTCAATGCCATTATCGAATACTTTTGGTTAACTCCTCTTGGTGATGGTCCAGTAAGTTCTACCACCAACCAGCAATTTCATGGCTCGTTCTCCAGTGTTTTCAACATCTAAACAGGAATGCTCTCGACAAGTACAACGCTTTTTTTCCCCCCTGGTTATAGGTATGGTGCCCCTAGGTTATACATTACATCCACGAGTTCGTTTATATAACCACAAGGCGAATAAGAGGCTTAACCATGCTTCAGAGGTATACCAGAATCCTCCACTGTTTGCTATTTACGAACTCAACTTTTTAAATAATACCCCCTTCCTGAAAGAAAAAAAAAAAGATTAAGAGTTCAAAAACCAACAAGAGGAAACGGCACTGTTTTGAATTTTTTTTTTAGCTAACCATAAAAAGATCGTTTAGTATCCTTGTGATTCCCTGTAAACTGAGGTTGATGAGCAAACTTTTGCCAGCAGAAAGTGAAGTTAATTTCAAACCGGATAGCAGCTTTAGATAACAAACGAAGAAGGATCTAAGTACCT
This sequence comes from Pachyrhizus erosus, assembly GCA_026544285.1. Classification (NCBI taxonomy): domain Eukaryota; kingdom Viridiplantae; phylum Streptophyta; class Magnoliopsida; order Fabales; family Fabaceae; genus Pachyrhizus; species Pachyrhizus erosus. Next base: position 12,554 of record JAMLFT010000076.1, on the reverse strand, counting down.
AACTTCTTTATATTCTGCTGACAAAAAATTCAGGACACCAAGATGATTAAGGAATCAACAAGGTGATTGATTAAGTGGCCATAAAGTTACACCACATGTGTTATGTGAGATCAAGGCGAGATTAGGATGATTCATACTCAACTTTGACTTTGGGACAGAAAGCTGATTGCCTTTGGAATGGACAGACTTCAATCTAGGAGTGATTGAAAGCGAAACACCTTTCCAGATTTTACAAATGCAATGGACACCTTTGAAGATTCTATATAAACACGAGTTTGAAAAATAAATAAACCACACATCCCATTAAGACAACTTCTAATGCCAAAGGCTAAACAAACTAAAACTAAAACTAAATATGCATTCATAGGCATTGATCGCAGCTTTTAGCGAAAGACGCAAAACAGAAGAACACTGTTTCCACAATTAAGTCCCCTTGAAAATGCATGCATGCTTGCTTGCTTCTGAATTTACAAATATGGTGAGAAAGTTTGAGTGGGGAAACGGTCTTAAAATCAAAGGAGAATCGATAAAAACTTCCCCTTTACAAATATTATTTATCTCAAACTACAAGAGGAATAAAATTTCTACAACATCCTTCCAGTTCTGGCGTTACAATCCTTTCCGCTTTCCCATATATAACATGTTGACGATCATGCCGGGGTAAAAGATGGAGAGTTGCTCGAAGTCCTTCAGTGAGTGTTCAAAATGCGAAGGGAGTGAAAAAGAAAGATGGAAGAAGACATGAAAAAGAAGAGGGTAGTGGAAAGAATTCAATAAATCCTAAAAAATTCAAATTCCTAACTGATTAATTAACCCAAAAGAAAAAAAAAAAAGGGCAAAAAAAAAAATGTTACACTGAGGATGTATCAAGAACCTCGTTTAACACATCATCCTCACCATTTGCAAAGGTAAACAGCTCTGCATCCTTATCTTGATCACTGGAAAAATCCCTTCTCTCAAGTTTGGAATGAGCTGCAATAAATATCAACTTCTGCACCTTGTTGAGTGCAGTCCTGGAATGGTGGCCTTGGGCACAAACCCATCTCCACAAAGACCAATTGCATTTGAAGCCACACGATGTTGCATGAAGGAATATTAGCCTCACTGCAACTTTCCCCAGGGACTTGAATTCGGTCAAATAAGTTTCCCAAACAAGCCTACTGCTCTGTGGATTGACAATCCTCATCTTCCCAGTGACTGGATCCCTCTCCTTCATCTGAACAGCTTGAGCATAAACCGGGTCAAGCCCTTCCGTCCTCCATTTCATGAGCTCCATCAGAGCAATGTGCGCTTCATCTCTTGCAACAAGCCTAGTTATGAGCCTATCCACATCCTTCTCCTGTTCCGGCGTCAAGTACTTAAACGGCGGAAGGTACTTGCCACTAGTGTCCCTCACTAAGTAAAGCGGGTCAAGAATGTAAGCAGCAGCCCAAGCAGGGTGGTAATTCTTCTTGAACCTTCTCTCAACCAGCTTCTCCACTACCCCTTCTGCAATGTGGAACTTGGAGCACCAATCCTTGACTTTTGTCCTCAACTCATCCCAAAGGGGAAGGCATTGGCCAACCAGAGGCCTCTCTGCCTCAATCTCCTGAGCCATGTCCTTCACCAATTTAACCAAATCATGAACCGCCTCCAAGTCATTCCAAAACCCCACATCCCGAATCATGTCCCCAACCTCCCTGGCGCCCTGGTCTTCAATGGCCACCATCTTGAAAGGCTCGTCCAGCAGCACCAACTGCAAGGCGCGAACCGAGCTCAGCGTGTCCTCCATCATAGCATACACAGGCCCAAAATCAAACTCAAACTCGTGCACAGGCACCCGGAGCAGCCAGGTGTGGCCGTACTCCTGTAGCTGGTACTTGTGGAAACTGTTCCTCACCTGAGAGGTGTAATTGAACAAATTGGCTAGCTTGAGACAATTCTGAACCACAGTCCTGAACAAAGGAAGCTCCTTGGCGAAGTCCTTGATCAAACTGTTAAAACCCTGATACTGACAAGTGAGATTAACCATCCAATGATTCTGATTCTCAAGATTTTTCAAGGCCTTGGCCTTGAACCTGTCCGCAACTATCCCAACACACTGTTGCACGAGATTCCCACAAATGCCAGTGATTGTCTCCCACATAACCTCCTCCGCATACTTGGAAGGCGCAGAAGCAGTAACAAACAACGCCCTTCTGTACAAACTGGTCCCATTCGGTAGATTAACGCTCAAATTCACCAACCCCGAATCATAACTCCCACCCTTCCCATTCCCTTTCCACTTCCACCCATCAGACGCAATCTGAAAGAACATGGCATCCCTAATCCTCGCTTCCGACTCAACCTTAGCCTCCTCGAACCTCGCGTCCAATCTCGCCCCCGTGAACTCCCTCGGAAAAACCGCCGGCATACCAACCTGCGCCAGAAAAGCTCGAAACTTTGGGTGCTCCAAACTGGCGAAAGAGACAGAGCCACACGACTCGTAAACCCAATCGCCGAGAAATTCAATCGCGCTGTCGATTTGGACCTTACTCAAAGCGGGCCCGGGAGAAGTCTTAGGACTCTTGAGCTTCTTTACACTATCCTCCAGCATAGCTAAAGCCCCCAAATCCTCTTTCCCACCCGATAACATCAAATGCGGCTGCTGGGGAACCAAACCCGACCCGAACCGCGAAGGCGCGTGGTAGAGCGAGGCCGAACCGGAACCCGAAGCTGAAGGAGAGGTAGTGGTTCTCTTGCGGTGGTTGTGCTGAACAGAAAAAGGAGAAGCGGAAGGAGGCGAAGAAGAAGGAACAAGAACGGGGGAGACAGAGGAAATGGGTTTGGCGGCGGAATTGAAATTGGGACAGGTGCCTCGCTTGAGGTGTTCGGAGGCGGTGCGGGAAGGGTTGGAGGCGGAAAAAACAGCGTCGCATAGGGAGCAACGGAGTTTCACAGCTTTAGGGAGTCCCGTTTCGGTGTTGTGAACAAGCAAGGGTTCCAGGTGCGTCCAGTACCATGCGCCTTTTCCCTTTATCGCTTTGTTTCGAACCATTAGAAGCCCTTCGTAGCGCTTCTGCGCCGTCTTGGCAGCAGCCTCTTCGGCGGAGCCAGAGTCCACCGATGCGCCGGCGTTCGTTGCCGCCATTGCGAGTGAGTGTGAACAAATGAGAGTGTAATGGAAACCGTGAAAGGGGTGATCACGATCACAATCACGATCACGATCACAATCACAATCACGTTCACGTGTTTTGCGTCATCGTCGTCGTCGTCGCTCTGGGACTCCGGGGAAGGGAGCATTTAGCCAGAGAGTGGCCGGAATTTGAATTTCCGGCGAGTGTCCATGCGATCCGAGAAGAGGGTCGGGGATGGGTTGTTATAATAATGAAAGGAAAAGAGGTTTGAGTGAGTGAGTGAGTGAATGAGAGAGTGAATGAGACCGAAATAGCAAAGCGAATGAGAGTGGAGCAGATACACGTACGGCTACTCCACTCTCAGATCAATGACAGAAAAAAGAGCGACGCTTTTTCACGCGCTTGAGTCTGCGCGTGGGAAACAGCTTTCGGGGAACCCGATTCCCACGTAGCTCATGATTGGGGAGTGAACTAGACGCGCCACTCCTCACTTTTTTTCCACGTTTTTCCCTTTAGTTTATTTGTTTTCTCTTTTGTTTTTCGGGTCTTCGTGTGGGTCTTCCTTTGTCCTTGTCGCTTTCTTTTTTCTTTCTATCATTTTTTTTCGTACTGTTTTTCACCGTAAAATTATCCTGTCTATCTAGTTTTTAATCGTTTTTGTGTTGTGGGCTGAATTATTTTAGGCCAGTATTAACTAATTCATGCTTTTAGGCAAGTGTTAATCATGCTCTAATGTGGGTTAAAAAATTATATGTAAGATATTTTTATTAATAATATATGTTACTATTATTTTAATTATAGTCTTAATCAATTCTCCTTTCATATTTTTTAAGTTTTAGTATATTTGTTTTATTTAAATTTTATTATTTTTCAATTTCAATGAAAAAAATATCAAGTCTCATTAATAATGTCTTAAAATAGTTTTAAAAATTAATAAATAATTTTTTTATTAAAAATCTTGCTACAATGACAATAAAAATGTATTAATAACACATTTTAATAAAAAAAAACATTAGTACTTTTAATTTCTCCAATAGTATTTTAGATGCCGATTAACATATGTCAAAATTATTTTTTCCACTTCCATTCTTGAGAATTAATTGAAGTGTGTTTTTTTAATAATGGAAAGAAAATTAATTGATATAAAATAAGAGATATAATAATAAATTGATATTATTTTAACAAAATATAAAAAATTAGTGATACTTTTTTAATTCCTATGAACTCATTACATAGATTTGTTTTTCATGAGAAACATTAATTTTTGAATTAGTTAAGGATGAAATAGAACATAAAGAATAAACGTATTAATTCTGTAAAACTTTTTTTATTTTGTTATTTAACTATAAATTAATGTAGAATAAATTTGAAAATTTTTATATAATTGTTTTAAAAATTAGACTAAAATGGATTTATGATTATTAACAATATAAAAATTTATGTACTAATCATTCATGTTTATTAAACTCGTGTTTTATAAGATTTTAACTTAACTTTTATATTTTTAAAATAATTAAAAGATTTGAATATATTTTAACTATCAACAAATATTGTCCTAGTTGGTTTTAATATTTATAAAGTTTTCGTAACTTTTAAATCTATGACATTTTTAGTGTTCACTTTTAAGTCATTAACATCACCTTTGTTTAATTTATTGTTAATATGACTAACAAAGTGACATTTTAGTCATGTCATGCGAGATTACTGAGGTCATATATGGGTCTAGAATTAAAATTTAGAGTTTGATCAAACTAACTAAATAAGTTCTTTGCCAAATTGGATTCATGACAAAATACAACATCTTATGCACTTGTTAAATGATGTGTGATGTAGAACTCCAAGATGATAACCCCTAAACTTCATATGTCCCTTACATACGTGTCTTATTGCTCACCATTGATGTCCATACCGATCCTCTTCGAGCTAACGTACACTATTATCCTTATCAATGAATTGCATGAATCCATCGTTTGGTTCATAATACAACCACCTTGAAGTATATGATCTTTACTTGCTTTTATGAGTTTATTAGAATATTCTATAGCTTAATGTCCCTGTGCACAATGTGATGTTCATGGAGGTATGCGAGCCCTCAAAGAATCTGTCAAGACAAATTGGCTAGTTCTTGCTTATGCAGGATGTTTTTTCTTCCAAAGATCGTGGATGAACTCAAGAAGCACGTGAGTTTCATTGTTCTGATCGTACATCTCGTGGTACTTCACCTTTAGCACGTATACACAATCACTAACTCGTTGGGTCACCTTGTATATCATCCCTCCATTCCTAATGAAATTGAAGTGTGTCATGAACCTAATTCAATAGAGATCTGACTTGGTGTCTAACTTCTAATTTTAATCCTAAACTTATGTATGTCCTTACTAATTTGACATATCCACATTGCAGATTATGTTCAGTTGTGTCATGAACCTTGTTCGACAAAGATCTAGTTTGGTGTCTAGCTTTAATTTTAATCCTAAACTCATATATGGCTTTACTAATCTAACATTGTGTGGGTGAGATGTCAATTTGTTAGACATGTTATCAATAAATTAACATCTTGAAGGGAACGCTAACAAAATGTTAGGAATTTAAAAGTTACGAAAAAATGGTAGAGATTTAAACTAAATAGAATAATAGTTACAAAGACTTAAAATATATTGAAGTTTAATTAATAAGATTGTTGAACACTTTTTAGTATGATTATTTTAGTGTCGCTACATACTCACTGATTTTAATACATGTTCTATTAATGATTAAAATTATTAAAAATTACATAAATAAGAAAGAGACATTAAATAAAAAAAGAGACTTATAAAACTTATGATCTTTAATAAATTTTAACTAATAATATAAAATGTGTTTACAAGAATGTGTTAGAGAATATGTTACTAATATTTATATTTTATTTTTATAGTTAAATAATATACTTAGTTCTTAAAAGTATAATGAGGTTTCTAGTTAGTCTATAAATTGAAAGAAATTATAATGGAATCTTTAAAAAAAGTTTTTGTTATTTATATTTATCCTAAGACGAATGATAGTTAATTAATTCTATTTAAGTTGATTATGTGACACGTTAAGTAACATATCTTGAGTCATTTGTGTGCATTCATATATGTCAATCAATTGAAGTGTTTTTCTTTGATGATATTTTTTTTAACCTTTTAAAAATATTTCACTCAACATTAGTATAATCTTTTTCTTCCTTTTATCCTTTTCGTCCTTCCTCTTTTTTTTTTCTCTTATTCTCCCTTAATCATTTTCTCACTTGTTTGTTCTTGTCACCCTCTCTTGTTGATGGTATTATTGAAGATGGATAGGAATAGGCCAGGCCACCAACAGGGGCCTATGACTTGCTCTTTTTAAAGCCTGACATGTTTAATAAAAAGGCTAGACTTAAGTTTTTAAAAAACTTATTTAGTTAAAAAGACTTGGCTTAGACTTATAAAAAAGTCTATTAAGTCATATAGGTTAGCTTGTTTATTTATTTAAATATAATAAAAAATTAATATACATATTATACTTTTGTATTTAATATCTTAATAAGATAATAATCTCATATCATAAAAAAATAAATATTTGAGATATAAAATTTTATTATTAAAATAAAATATATTTTTTTAACTTATTAAGTTTGTCTCATAACTTCAACATTTATAACTATGACATCTAAATTTTAAAAAAAAATTATCAATTTTTTTTTTATAAAATAAGCCTTTAAATAGACTAATAGGTCATACTAGACTTTTAAAAAGTTCAAACTAGGTCTTAAAAAAAGGTCTTTAATAGACTAATAAGTTAGGTCAAATCTTAATTTTTTTATAATAGGTCTGACCTATTTACACAAAGTCTAACTTGGCTTAGCCTATTCCCACCTTTAATGATAGGAGATGGTGTAACATTCTCTTATATGAATTAGCTACCCTAAGACGTAATGGTTAGGTGAATGACCAACTTTGTTATTGTGTTGCAAATTTGTGCACTTTTAAGACCAAAAGGAAATGAAGGAGGTGTTTTTACAGTTGTCTTTTAGCAAAGGTATTATTATTTTCTTGGACTTGTGATTGAATATTGTGCATAACTAATGGATATAAGGTTTTATATTTATGTTGGTTGCAAGATGATGACATAAATTATTAATACTTTGCTTTGACAAAAGATGGAAATGAAATCGGTTTCATTCGCAATTAGAGAAAGTGAAATGTGAAAAAAATTCATGTTGTTTTAAAGATTGACAAGCTAAAGTGAATATGAAATTGCTTAAAACCTATGCATTTCTTATGTTTAGGATGATTCCTCTATTTATGTTTGTGGTGGTGGTTTGTCAAAGAGCATATGCCTTGTTCATTATTATCTATGCAATTCACTTTTTATGTAGTGGTTAATGTAAACTTCTTTATCTAATGATCATTATGTCTTTAATGGTGATTTCAATTTTTCTTTGCTAATAAAAGTTGTTGTACATAATTTGAATGTAACCATAATAATAGATAACAAAATGGAAGCATAATAATAGGTCAAAAAGTGGCATTAAATTGTCCAATATCCATTAAATAACTTGAAGATAACATTATTGTCTTTAAACAAGCAAAATGTGCACATAACCTAACCAAAACATTCATTACCTTCTAAAGCCAAAAGTAAAAATATACTTTATGTCTCCACATTTACATTACCTATATGGGATGTGACAGTTGGACAAATGCGGACTATTAATTGATTGTCTTCCTAACTATAGTTTAAATGACACATCTTACTATAACTTGAGTTCAAATATTAAATGGCCATCACAAATCAAAATTTACAATCACTAACAATCCAAAAATTTAAAATATAAAACTTATTGGAATGAAAATCATGGAGTTGGAATGAAAATCATGGACTTAAAAGCCAATTGTATTAAGTGTTACTACATTACTTGTTGCATCAGGCGTTGCATTCCTTGGATTAGTTGATGTTTCATTAACAACAATGACCTATGCAACTAAGATGAATAATCAATTACATGTAGAATAAAAAATTAAATATTTAAATAAATCAAACAAACTTGCATATGAAGCATGCTAAGAATGTATTATATCAAGAGATTATACTTTGTTAGGAGTTTGTTCAGACTATAACAATGTTATTTCAATCTATGAATTCATTGTTGATGATGTACATGAGAAAGGTGTAAAAGATGATAGTTCAGATTGTGTATGCTTTTTTTTTTTTTTTTGTGCCTTTTAGGAACCAAAATAGAAAGCACAAACAAATAACAAATAATTGAAAAAAAAGGTAATCATACTTTATAAATGGTCAGGAACATACCATAATACTTGGTTTTAGGGACACCCCATTTCATGCTTAATAACCATTGACCCCTTCAATAAAACCTATTTCAAATACAATAAAAAATCACATAGGCAATGCATAAATAATGGTATACAAACAATGAATGAAAAATGCAATGTACCTTTTCACACTTTGGCTCATACAAAACATGCCTTACACTCTCACTAAATAGAGCATTTCTTCAAAGCTTGGAAAAGAAAAGTGCATAAGAAAGAAAGGAAACAAAGTCTTTATGAGAGATAATCATGTGCAAGAAAATATACTAAATTAGGACATTGTTAACTTGGGGCAATTAAGTTTACCCTAAAAGGTTAATACATCTTGCCAAAACTCTTCATTTTAGTCCCAAAAAAGTGGAAGTATCTTTCTATAAAACTCTTCAATTTAGTCCTAATAAGATAAAACATCTTTAACCACAACTCTTCAATTTAATCCCTACTTAAATGGGCTTCACTTGAGACATAAGTGGGTGAGGATGTGTCACTTATGTGTCATATCATCCACTTTAACAAAGTTAGTTAATTGTCATTTATCCAAGAACGAACATGAATGACAAAAGCTATTTTCAAGGACATATTTTTTTTAAAAGAAATTGATTCATAGACTAACTAAAAATCGTTGTACACTTTCACGAACTAATTTGATCATTTAACCTATTTATATTGTGTGATTTTTGTTCATTGAATATATTGAGAATGTAGGTGTTGTCAAATTTATAAAATTTAAAGCCAATTTTGAGAAAGATATTTTGTACTTAAATATTTAGTAGGATTACCTTCTAGAGAGTTAGTTTAAAATGGTAGAGTTTGCATGATAATTGTTAAAAAGTTATATGTATGATGCTTGAGAAAAATAAAATAAAATTAGTAAAAATGGTTTAATTTAAATAAATGATTTTTTAGAAATTAAAATATTTTTATTTTTAATATAAATTAATTTAGTACATATTTGTTTTTTCCCATGATGCATAACAAATATATTTCTTGTTTTTTTTACATATTTTATTGATGAATTGGAATTTTAAAAGATTTTTAGATTTTCATTCAAACCTTAAAACTATAATTTGGACAAAGTTAAAAAAAGTTTAAATATATTAAATTTCTATACAAATATAACAATTTTTTTAGTTTCTCTAAAAAAAAATGTTTGTATCTGTGTAATGTTTCTCTTTATCTACTTTAGTTTCTAGATTATATAAACTTGTTAACAAAAGTATATTTGATATTTTCGTAAATACCATAATTTTGGTTTTATATTTATGTAAATTATATTAATTTTTGTTTTCAGTTTTTTTAAATTTAGGTATTTGCCTAATATAGTAATTTTTATTTTTAATCGCTGCCCTCATAAGAGAAATCAAAATAAGTGATAGTAAATGTTGCAAGAATAAAAAAATAAAGAAAATGTAGACTAAAAAACAACTGTTTTACACTTAAAACATGTTTAAACTACCAAATTTATGAAATTTTCAACGGAAATGTTTAAGCTACCAAATTTAAGAAATTTCCAAGGCATGCTATTTGTGAGATGTTTTATTACCTTGTTTAAGACAAATAATAACGAAATTGAATCAATTTGTTGAGAAACATGCAAAAGCTATACTTGAACGTACGACTTGAGTAACTTTTACGTTTCGATTTTCATTTTTATATACTAAGTTGAATGATTTCCAAATGGAATACTTGATTTGATATAATGTCAGAACAATATTTGAATAATGATAGAAAATATTTGCGGATCAGATGCATTGAATAATTTGTGAAAGAAACATTAAAAAGAGATAATTAATAAAACCAGTTAGAACCTCTTACGACAGTAATGATTCAACACACGTGCATGAATTAAATTTTTTACAGAATTTGTTCTTGACTCTCTCTCTCTCTCTTTGCTATTTTTTTTTTTATTTCTTAAAATGCTCCTATTATTTTCTGATATATTTCTGTTTGATAACAATCAACATAGTTTCCTGGTTTTAATATATCTACATTAATAAAGATAATTATTAGCTTAATATTTTTAAAAACTATCATTATAAATTACCTGTTTAAACATATTAAAATAAAAATTATATACAAAATTAATACATCTATAAATATTTCACTATTAATTTAAAGATGTAAATGCAAAAAATAATAAGACTATAATTGCGTTATAATTAATTAATTTGAATATGTAAAAAAGAATAGCCAAGCATAAAATTATAAAATTCTAAAAAAAATTGTATAAAAAGAAAAATCTTTTGGATATAAGTTGGCACTTTTTTTGTGATGTTAGCGCAAATAAATGTGAAGAGAAAGAGTTGTTTTCTCTAATTCTTTATATAAGTTTTCGTTAACTAATTTATGAGAATTAAAAAATGATTAATTTAATTAATAATATTAAATTTATATATTTTTTAAAATCATTCTTAATATTGATGAGATATACTTTTTATTTTTTTAATTATTTTTATAGGTCTTAATTATTTTAATATTTAATTATTAATAAAATTATTATTTTAATTTTTATTAATTATGTATAGTCAAAATAAAATTTCAAAATGTTTTAATATAAGGTTCTCCCAAAAAACCAAAATATTAATGTACATTAGTTATTTATTAAACTTAAAAAAACTCATAATTGAGAATATTTTTTTAAAAATAATTAATATAAAATATATTTTAAATTAATTCTGATCAGTGTTTTTAGGATATTAATTAAAAGAATTGAAAATACTTTTTTATTTTAAAATAATGATAGTCTTTTTAATTTTTAGTTTTGTTTTAAAATAATTATTCTTTTAATTTTTTAAGATATTTTTTTTAATAATATCCTTAAATATAATTAAGAAATTCAATTAATATTTACATTAAAAAAATCAATCATAAAAATGAGTTGACAAATAATAGAATATATAATTTGTTATTAATAAATAATAGTATAATTTATGACAAGAATAGTTGAAGAATTAAGAATATTTATGTTTAAATTTATATTAATTGATTTTTTTAATTAATATTATAACTTTAAAAGACTATTATTTTAAAATAGAATCAGTAAATTTTTTATTAAAAAGTGTCATTAATGTATCTTTATTGTAATTTTTAATATATTTTCAATGTGAATTTTAACAAAACTTTTCTATTTTTAATTTTTTAATCAATGTTCTTAAAATATTGATTAATAACAAAAGATCAAATCTAACCTCTAATTTGATTATTATATGAAGGATTAGAGGGAATTGTATTTATATATTGATTTTAATCATAATCAAGGATACATTTAATTATTTACAAACAATAGCATTTTCCTCTTAAAGTACCAGACCCAATTTTTTTTTATGATTGTTTCTTCGTGTTTTCTTGTTTCACACACTCAAAATTGTTCAAGACAAAATAAATAAAATAAAAGGTATTAACGATAAAACTCATTTAGATTCTATTTAATAAGATGGAAATAAATAGAGTAAATGAAAATAAGAAAGAGAAAAATAAAATAAATAAAAATATAATAAATTTTAAAAATATTTAATTTTAAAAAATAGAAAAATATAATATGTAAATAAAAAAAGTCATATAACCCTCATGTATAAATAAGACTGAAAATAAAGAATCAATATTATATGTAAAATAATTTATTTCTCTTCTCACTACTCATTTCCATTCTCAAAGTGAAATTAATCTATTCAATATAAGTTTAGAGGATATTTGAAGCAAATTATTAATTATTGAATGTAGCTTATTCTCTTCATATATTAACCCCTCCTCCATAACATCATTTAAGGTATATATAGACTTTTGATAATCGAGATGTAGGAGGGAAACTTCTTCCAACATTGGAATTTTTATTTTAAACGTTGAAGAGTAAAAAATGCAACATGAAATATTTTTCCATTGTTCTATAGTGTTGAGTATAAATATATTTTCATTTATGTGTTTTTATATTTTGGCTAAATTGGTAAAAAAAAAATTATTCTTACTGACGTGCTTAGACTACTAAATTTAACAAGTTACTCATGTATAAACTTTTTATCTCTTTATTATTTTATTTTGATTTATATTTTTTTTATAATTTTTTATTATTTTCAATTTTTATAAATTATTATATTTTATTTTTAGTCTCTAATATTAATTTTAATTATTAAAT